>JAPYMA010000272.1:0-173032 GCA_035041965.1 Anisakis pegreffii | reverse complement strand
TGGTGAATGATTCTCTTTCTAGGATATCAGGACGCGTGATGGATCACGGCTGATGGTATGGAGCGAATGTTGTGGTGGGGTTACGCGAACTGAATGGGGTAAGTATTGATGATTCGATTTTGAGCTGAATTGGTATGTACAGTATAGTGATATTTGGTTTGAATTGCTGATATAATTATTGTATTGGTGCTTTTTTCAGGATTGTGTTCGATGTACGGCCAGATGTTCTGCATCCCTTCAAGAGGACAAAGGTCGGCGCTACATGAGGGTAAAGATGTACATTTGCGACAGAAGAGGATATGGCATGGAAGCGTTCAAGATCATAATCTTATACGACAACATTTTAATCTCACATCCGATATTACAACACGATGCAGGATGCATCAACGCATCTCAGGCCAGTTTTCCAACATTTTGAACTTTAGCATCATTTAGAATATTTATTTTTTCTAGTATCTTAGGACCGTAATAAATGAGCATCAGTTGAGTGAGCATCACATGCTTTTCGCATTATTTGGTTGATGTATATGACAAAAGAAAACAAAATTAAAATTGAACCGTAGTGAGTGACCCCTTTTTCTACTTTCTTCATTTTATTTTCATTCATTTGGTTATTTTGTAAGTTCTGATCGTTGTTTACATGTGCATTTGTGAATTTATTATTTGTGCATATATTTTCAAATTCAATTGCATAACACGAACATGTATCAATAACTTTTATGTTGAATATGTAATGTTTTATGTCATCCCCTGAGCCCCTGGGATGAACTACCTGTTTGTGGATGAGTCGGATGTTTCAAAATTGTCAAGCTTTATGTTCAGTGCAAATTCAGAAATTCCAAGCATTCAGTCGGAAAATGTTGTCTCAAAATTACCTACATTCGGGCGGTTCTGGCTTAGTTGGTTATAGGCCTGTTTAGGTTTTACGCATGTGGCTTGAAGAAGGGTCCGAACTTCATGCACATGCTTCACTGCAGATATCTAGATCAGACTCAGCATGTTGCATAAGCTCCTAGAAGTGGTGAATTTTTGGAGGCACAGGTATTGCATGAAAACAATTGTCTCAGTTGTGGGAGGGAGGGCGCCTAGTGCTGATAGTAATTACACTGGCACATTAAAAATATTCCCACAAAAATTGAGTTCCAATAATGTAGGGTATGAAGAGCCTTATGGTGGTGTCGGTAGGTCTGGAAAGTTCGCCTGGACCACTCACCCGAAGAGTCGAGTCGCTAGGTGGTGACTCGAAGAACGTCTCAGTTGTAGTGCTGTTTAGGGACAGCTGAATTGAGTTGAAAGCGATATCATGTGTGCAGCCAATGGTCATTTTTAAAAGGCATATTTTGGTTGCGTGGGTGATCCCAACCCGTCGAGCTGCCAATAAGAGGGGCTAGGTTTAGGGAAATGCGACAGGCGTTCCCCGCCTACCGGCAGTCTCGGCGAATCGGGGAGAAAATACTTTAATATATGTTGATGATACTTACCCGGGTATCATCATCATTCATCTTCGAAATATAATACGGGCGGTCCCGGCCCGGGAAAGGCGCCGATTTGACCGGGGATAGGGAATTGCGCGTAAGTTGGCCTGAGTAGTGCCTTGGGGCATTTCCTCAGGTAACGAGGGTTCCCGGACTCACTGTGCGCACTTTCTCTTAACAGGGGGGAATTATGATCGGTTTGACCATTGGCTGGCACATATGAAATCGTTTTACTCAGTTCAATGTTGCTAAATGCATTATAAAGAGAAATCTCTCAGGTGTTTGTGGTTACTCGCCGAAGCTTATCTATTTGCTACAATCATAATGCATTCATACAACATTGCTGATGTTATCCTTGTTTCCCCTGCCAGTTTGATTATTATCACTTTCTAGTGCCACTAAAATAACCTAAAAGATGGGGTTTGAATTCTATCAAAATGAATCAGTACCTTTGGCTTCATGAAATCACCGCATTTGAGAGCTCTACACTTGCTGATGTTGAGCTAGGTAGCTGTGGTCTAGCTTCTGCACCGAGTTTAGACTTCTCTTTAGGTTGTTGGCGTGAAGTCTTTTCAGGCTCATGACTGACTGAGTCATAACTTCTCGAGGTAAGGTGGCTTGAGAAACATTTGCGAAAAAAACCCTGGAAAGTTTAATAATTACCAGTATAATTATCATCTGCCAATAGTGCCACTGAAATAATTCGAGAGTTTCTTCGAATATTTCGTGCAAATATTCGGATTAAAAGGATGAGTTCAGAGAATGAATAGTAGATTTTTCCACCTATAAAATTGGTGTATCGTGTTAACTACCCGAAATAGTTCCCGAAAATCTCTGTGTCAGAGCTGATGGCTACTTAATGGAGATGATAATCCCTGTCTCATATTTTGATGAGGTTTTGTTTGGAGCGATGCTTAGTTCAAATGTTGTATTTTTCTCATCGTTGAATGATATTCTGAATAAAAGTTTTTAACTCGTGTCCCATGACCTGTTTTCCAAAATTTCGGGTCATCTTTAAAAATCCGAATTTTGGTGACGGGTCATTTTTTTGTGGTGGTCAACGAGCGATGCTCGTGTAATTGAGAGGACAACGTATGGCACGTCTTTTGCAACAAATAAGACCAGGTTTCATTCTGATTCTGATTATTATTCTTTTGATGTTTCATTCTGATTTGATCCTTCTTTTGATCTGTATGATGCATCGCTGTCAACTAACCTATTGCTTTACAATCATTGAAAATGCACTAAAAACCCACTGATACAATATTGCGGTTGTTAATTGGAATAGAATTGGAATAGTGCAAAGAGCACTGATAAATACTGCAAATCAATATGGTAAATATTTGCGGTTGTTAATTGGAATAGTGTTCAATAGAGCATTAAGCTGATAATTTTCACCTTGTCATAGCATTACTCATAGGTTTTTTTTTTGGAAGCATGAGATGTAGCTATGATAAAACTGAATGCAACTGCAAATCGTTTTCATCGTTTCGTTCATATCAGTTTGACAACTGATTTTTTTGCGACAGTGCTTTCTGAAAATAATTTCAAATGATACATTGCAATTTTTGCAATTTAAGCAACAAAAATTGCAATTTTTATGGCCGCCTAATCCATCGAACAGTACATTTTTAAGCAAATGATTCATTCTCAGTGATGTTGAACCTTACGATCTATTTTTAATCATAAAGATAAGTCTAATTCTATCTTCTTGGATTCGTAAACAAGCTTTAACCATTTGATCGGACGACTCATTTTCGATAGTGTTCGTTACCTTTTGTATGGATGATTCAGTGCCGTATGAAGGGTGAAACGCAAAAAAGGACTATTATGAATGTTGTCAGTTGCCAACAGATGGAAAGATATTTAATTGTGCTTCACTCTCACATTTTTCGCCTTATCAGTATCATTAGTCATCGGATTTTTGGAAGGATTAAATTTACCTTCGAAAAAATTGAGTGCAATTGCAAATCATTTTCATCGTTATTACCATTTCTTCGTAATCCAACGAGCATTTAAAAAGTTTCGAAAAATTTCGCATGCCAACCACCACAAATTAACGACATTCCGCTCACAGTAACTGCAATATTTTGAAAAAAACTGCTGAAATGAACGAGCCATGATTTTACCCTCCTTATCAATATCATAAGCTGCTCTAAAATAAAGTTAGAAAAGAATGTTGATGGACGTTTTTTGATCTCTTGCTTAGTCAGAATTTCTGATTTGTGGTGTTGCTTACATTTCATTAGTGGTGCTTATGTGCATCATGATGCTGCTTATATTTTCAAATAAATTTCCATACCTTTAGAAAATGTTTAGGCGAACCAGTTGCATCCACATGGTCAGTTGAACTGTGTTCCTGGAGCAGGGGAAGCTGAACGAACGATTCACGAAACAAATACCATGACAATTCATTTCCTAAGAATACAAATGAAAGAAAAAACAATTTTGTCATCCATTCATTTCAAATTTCTTGTACTTTATCACTCTCTTTTCCGATATTTTATACGCAGATCTGAAAGTGGCTAGCAGTAAGCAGAATGTTTACCGACTATTTCATCATTATATCTTCAACCTTCGATGTTTTACAAGCAATTTCATCGGGTTTATAGTCAGCTTACGTACAACAGTTTGTGTTCAAACAAGAGTGTATCATTAGAAACCACCTGTCGACATCAGAATGCAGATGAACGTAGAATCGCTGTTCGGAAAATAGTAAAAAAGATGATGGTCACATAAAGACACCGCGTAAACGTCATGTCATATTCTGCGTACTATGAAAAATAAAGCAACATATGTTAGAAGAGTATCACAAACTTTTAACGATACAACTCTTCTCCGATTCTTTTCGACAGGGTTTTCGTCATCTACGAGATTAACCATTCCGAGGTTTGCATAATGTTGCAGATAGCGATTCGTAAGCGATAGCTTTATTACGCAACACAGAGATTTAACAAGGCGCACACCTCCTCTAGATAAAAAACTTTCGCACTTCCACTTCTCTGCACTGGTTTCGTTTTGAACAATATTCTGTCTTTCGAACCGATCAAATGGTTAAAGCTTGTTTACGAATTCCAGAAGATAGAATAAGACTTATCATTATGATTAAAAATAGTTCGTAAGGTTCAAAATCACTGATAATGAATCAAAATTGCTTGTAAAACATCGAAGGTTGAAGATATAATAATGGGATTTTCCTTTTTGAAATAGTCGGTAAACATCCTGCTTACTGCTAGCCACTTTCAGATCTGCGTATAAAATATCGGAAAAGAGAGTGATGAAGTACAAGAAATTTGAAATGAATGGATGACAAAGTTGTTTTTTCTTTCATCTGTATTCATAGGAAATGAATTGTCTTGGTATTTGTTTCGTGAATCGTTCGTTCAGCTTCCCCTGCTCCAGGAACACAGTTCAACTGACCATGTGGATGCAATTGGTTCGCCTAAACATTTTCTAAAGGTATGGAAATGTATTTGAAAATATAAGCGGCATCAGGATGCACATAAGCACCACTAATGAAATGTAAGCAACACCACAAATCAGAAATTCTGACTGAGCAAGAGATCAAAAAACGTCCATCAACATTCTTTTCTAACTTTATTTTAGAGCAGCTTATGATATTGATAAGGAGGGTAAAATCAAGGCTCGTTCATTTCAGCAGCTTTTTTCAAAATATTGCAGTTACTGTGAGCGGAATGTCGTTAATTTGTGGTGGTTGGCATGCGAAATTTTTCGAAACTTTTTAAATGCTCGTTGGATTACGAAGAAATGGTAATAACGATGAAAATGATTTGCAATTGCACTCAATTTTTTCGAAGGTAAATTTAATCCTTCCAAAAATCCGATGACTAATGATATTGATAAGGCGAAAAATGTGAGAGTGAAGCACAATTAAATATCTTTCCATCTGTTGGCAACTGACAACATTCATAATAGTCCTTTTTTGCGTTTCACCCTTCATACGGCACTGAATCATCCATACAAAAGGTAACGAACACTATCGAAAATGAGTCGTCCGATCAAATGGTTAAAGCTTGTTTACGAATCCAACAAGATAGAATTAGACTTATCTTTATGATTAAAAATAGTTCGTAAGGTTCAACATCACTGAGAATGAATCGTTTGCTTAAAAATGTACTGTTCGATGGATTAGGCGACCATAAAAATTGCAATTTTTGTTGCATAAATTGCAAAAATTGCAATGTATCATTTGAAATTATTTTCAGAAAGCACTGTGGCAAAAAAATCAGTTGTCAAACTGATATGAACGAAACGATGAAAACGATTTGCAGTTGCATTCAGTTTTATCATAGCTACATCTCATCCTTCCAAAAAAAACCTATGAGTAATGCTATGACAAGGTGAAAATTATCAGCTTAATGCTCTATTGAACACTATTCCAATTAACAACCGCAAATATTTACCATATTGATTTGCAGTATTTATCAGTGCTCTTTGCACTATTCCAATTCTATTCCAATTAACAACCGCACTATTGTATCAGTGGGTTTTTAGTGCATTTTCAATGATTGTAAAGCAATAGGTTTATAACGTTGCGATCAAGGGGGTATATGAATAAAGCAGATTTAATCCGAGTGATACATCTGAAGACAACAGAAACGTTAGAGTGAGATAAGCGGAAAAATCTGCCTGGATCTGGCAAACGATCAGAGGTGAAGAGACGGATGAAACGGCGAAATCAAGCGTTGATCTTGATAATGTTTCTGCAATGAACAGTTCACAATACCTGCATATTAATTGGATTAGTCAATGAATTTCGCATCTGATCTTCATGTCTTTTTGGTGAAATGCTGACGGTGGGAAAACATTGAAATGAATGCTTGTCAACCATCTCATTTCATGAAATCGGCCAGGATTGTTATTGCTGCCGGTAATTGTTAGTTGGTAGTTCTCAACCTTCGCCCCACTACTTTCAAAAGTCATTGCTTTCATTCCAAAACTTGATATATATATATATATATATATATATATATATATATATATATATATATATATATATATATATATATATATATATATATATATATATATATATATCACATTTCCTACAACCTGCTACTGTGTGTTTTGAGACTGAGTTTGGATATTCGCAGCGATCAAAGAATTCATTGATTTTGTAAGGCAAACCTTTTGAATACTCAGTAAATCAGAGGAAAAATGAATATGCAAGTTTTATGATAGTGCTTAAGTTATCCTCCTTCGTACCATTTTGAACATAATATTATGGTGTGTGCGAGATGATCATCCCATACAGATGCTAGTCAAACTGATTTTAGAGACAAGTTTATACGTCTTTTTATGTCCTGCAGAAATGAGTGTCAGACTTTATCGTCATTGTTACGCTTTTTGTTGCGGAATTTTCACATACGTTCCTCGGAAAACCCTAATTATGCAGCTTGGATTGATTTATTCACATTATTGGATCAGTACTTGTCTGCTAAATCGTGAATGAAATGCACCCAAGTATGTCAGTATGATAAAGTGTGTAGAACATGACATGATTTTTCCGCCATGCCTCCATGATACACCTTCCTTTCAATACCTTTCAGAACATCAACACGGCGTTCACTTGTACTATGATGCCGTGGGCAGTCCCTAAGAGGAGGTCAAAAATATAATGATGCGATGTCCCATTCCCAAATTTGTCTGCTAATATATTACTTATCCGGATTCAAACCTCACAATCTGTATAAAATGTCAGAAATGCAAGCGAGAAGAATACAAAAAATTGAATATGTATAGATGATAAACTTGCACTATTTTTGATAACGCGCGTCTCGGAACAAGAATGTGTTGGCAGTAGATTCTTGAATCGTTGATTCAGCTTTCAGGATTCCGTTGACTGATGGCTATGCACTGACAAGAATGTATCGATGAGCTGGATCATGACTTAGCTATCGTAAACGCAGTTGCTCAGAGTTCAACTGGCCGTGAAGGAGCACTTGGTTCGTCTGAACATTTTCAAAAGCATGATACTTTTTTGCAACTTTAATCAGCATCCCAGCATCAGTCACAAGTCAATAATTCTGACTAATTAAGTGATCAGAAAACGCCCATCAGATAAGAAGAGCATAGCATTCTTTTTTAGTTTCATTTTATGCCAGCTTGTAGCATTGATAAGGAGGATGACATTCATGATTCGTTCATTTCAGTAGCCGTTTTGAGAGTAATATACGTGTAGCGAATCGAATGATGGTGGTTAATAGCGGTCAGCTCAGTCAATTTTTGTAAACATGAAGATTCCTTTGGATTACATACTGATGTTCCTTTGGTATAGGGTATGCTCCAAAACATGAACCGAATTAATGATGTTCTGACTGCTGATCTGCTCAGATTATCACTTTTGTGGTTTCTCAGATGTTCCATTGTGCGAATTGGGTTTCACTCTTTTCATGCAATGCTCTTCTGATCAGTAGTCAATTTCCTTACAGGATACAACATGGCGTGCGTCAATTTTTGGACGGCTGTCCTCTTACTTTTCGTTTCGGTGAGTGAAATAATTCTTCCTGTGTCACGATTCCCATGGAATCAGTAATATCAATCTGATTATAACGCTCCACAATCACGCTATTCTCAGACATTACAAACTGTTGCCTCTTAGTGGAATTTACACACGGGTTCCCTTCATCCGAACCAGCTTATTGAACACGAAGCTCAGTTATTGTTTGGTTCACAGATCAATTTGGAATCCTCTAACGTTTCTGGAATCAAATCGGCCTTCAGTAAATGTAATCAAGGTGTTATATTTGAACGCGTTCTGAAAGTGTCCAACAAATAGAAATTGTCAACTTCAGAAAGTCGCGCTTGCGAAGAACCCACAACCGAGGATACCCGACTTCTTTAAGGGCAGACATCGTGAAGGATTTTTACGCGATCCATTATCCGATAAAGTATATATTTGCATTATTTACCATATTTCCTTTGAGAATTTTTCCATTTTCATTGCTTGCAAGAATATGGCATGTTTGACTTCATCTATCGGATTCGCTCCCCCCCCGCAAACGGAAAAATAATCGTACTTTCCCATTACAAGTGCGCTCTGAGGAGTTCTCGAAACTCACTGCAATGAGCATGAATATCGATTCAGCTTTTAAAAAGCTAATTCGCACGCTTTTTTGTGTTCTCGTTGCCAACATCATTGACGTAAAATTCGGCAATCTAAATTCATACAAAAAATGTTGCGAAAAAAGTTCTGTTGAGAGGTTATAATCAAATTTCAGCCACATATTCGTGCTCAACTTAGTGCTTCAGCCGCCACGATTGATCAGGTTTTGGACCATTTTACCCCTTCCGATACGCGTAAATGGAAACAGGTAGTTACCGCAATTTTGTCTGCTATCGATATACAGAATTTCCCCGTTACCACCTGATTTTCAGTCACCACCAATAGGAAATTGTTGTGAATGCTATTGTAAAGTGACGATTGAAATGATCTCATACGATCACTTCCACAAGTTCGATTGTAATGAATTTTTTCAACAGCTTCCTAAACTTCAGCACATACTGAAAGAAACAGACTGACATTAAAGAAAGATGGGCTTTTTGAAAGTTTTTCCGCCTAATCGTTGTTGTTTTGGAACACTAGTGAATAATGTTCGGTGAAAAACAGAGAAAGAGATGTTGATGATTGCAAAAAACTTTGAACATGTAGAATACTTTACTTTTCAGCTCTATTTTTACAACTTGAATTACTATAAAGCAAATGGTCCTGTTTTTCTAATGCTTGGCGGTGAGTCTCCTGCAGATCCGGCTTGGATTAAATATGAATTCATACCGTTGGTGAAATGGGCCAAGAATCATAGTGCAGCTCTGTTCCAACTTGAACATCGCTTCTACGGAGAAAGCAGACCGTTTCCGTATGTGCCATCTGATATGCCGATCTTGTTGGAAATTATCTCGAGCAGAAAACACCGAATTTTCATCTCCGAAATCTCGAAAACTCCGAGATGCTGCATAAATAATTCTCCTACAAAACCATCCCCAATTTTTTTTGCGTGGTTTACCTTGAATAGTCTCGATAATGGAGCGACAAGAAATAATGAACTTTGACTTTCGTTATCGATTCTGGATGCTTGAAATGGACAAAATGAATATATTTATTAGGATTTTGACAATAATCTGTGGAGCAAGAATCGCAGATCTTCCTATAGATTGCCTCTTGGTCTTGGATAGTGCGATCGAACGCAAACAAAGAATACTGCTAAGGACTCAATGAGCATTCTGGGATTGAAAATTGGTTTCAGGGATCTAGCTACGAAGAATTTAAAATATCTCAGTAGTAAACAAGCGATCGAGGATGCGGCTTACTTCATACGCTACATAAATAGAAAATATAATTATGTGAATCCGAAATGGGTGGTTTTTGGTGGATCATACTCGGGTATGTCTCATTATCGTTTTCTCAAATATTTGTCAGTGAGAAAATTATTCGAATGAAAATATGTATGTCAGTTCAGTACAAAAATTACTGTATGGCGAATATGCTATATTCAAAATCCATTGCAGTCTTGAATTTGCGGTTCGTTTCCAGGAGTTATACTGATGTTTGAGGATAGTTGAAAAGCAACAGCTAGAAGGGATAGACACCCATCATATCTCACATATTCTTCACTTCACGTTATTAGCCCCTGACCATCTATTATTCAGCATCAGTGGTATTGAGCAAAAAATATTCTCCTCAAACTAAAACTAAAAATTTTCCTGTCAGGCGCGTTGGCCGCGTGGTTAAGAGAGAAGCATCCAGAATTGGTTGTGGGCGCAGTGGCGAGTTCGGCGCCAGTCGAAGCTAAGCTCGATTTTCATGGTCCGTTCTCATTGTTCAAAAAACAAATCAACAAAAATAAGTTATTCTGAGTATTCGATTAGAGGCTCTTGATTGATGACACTCTGTTGGAGTACCCGAAGTGTTTTCGTCGTTAAGAAAATGGTTTCTACGTCATAAACAATTAAAATGTGGCTCGGGAAACACCACTACCAGTAGATCCAAATGTCTGGTTCATTGAAAAGGGAATTACTGCTACTGCTTTTGATCAGCCTACTGTTGTGGCATGCAGATTGTAAAATCAAGCTGTTAAGAGATATTTAACAAAATTATCCTATTGTCAATGAAGAGGCTTGTTCATTCCAACTCCACATCAACTCGTGCATGTTCAATTGAACTCAGCAGGAGTTCTTCTTGTTGGGTTAAGAATGATCTATCATTCGACTATTACACAGATTTTAAAGTTCCAACACAGGTGCAGCGTTCAACTGCGTTATGTTTGTAGCTTTAAATTATCATTGGGTCAATTATCATGCATGATTACAGAATATCTTGAAGTGGTCCAGAACGACTTTCAATCATGCGCCTCTGCAATAGGAGAAACGTTCAATGCAATGTCCGAACTAATGTGGACGAAAGAAGGACGTGCAAATCTCACTGAAACATTCAAGTATGCATTACGTCTGTAACAGATTATCCACAGTTACATGCCTAGGAAGCAAAGCGTAATTATCTGTAGGGAACATAGAACATTTATTAGATGCTTACACTGTTTATGGCATGTAACAGTCGAGATCCATTTGAAGTAATGCATCAGCAAAAGCAGCTGAGGCGTACAAGGATAATCCGTTGGAATCTAAACCGAGCCGGCTGGAAAACAAGTTAATCCCACGCTGATGTGAACCGAATAAGCGAAGATATACGAGAATATCACAGTATTCCTATAAAATCTGTGTTGATGAAGCACATCCACACCTGCTAGCTAAGTCAAATATGCTTCCGTCTCACGATTCAAGCGAATGAAGTGGGTCATCCGTCAATAACTCCACACTGCTCATCATAACTTCTTTATCAGTAAACCGATAGCGACTTGCTTCAAAATTGCGGAAATTCTCAGAGCCTCTTTTCGACTAACACAACATTCTCCTGTAGAGATACGAACGATCGAGATAAACGCTTTTGAATTGAATATTTATAAACTTTGAGGATTGAACCTGGGCTCAATGAAATGCCACTTCGCTATAAAGATATCGAATTGCTCTTCGGTTCGATGTTCTCACCGTTTAAGTCTCTGGCACAATATTATGGAGAAAGAGCTGTAAGAGTTTACGTTAACTATTATTACTTCATCGCATTCTCTACGCAGGAATTTTGGAAACAAAACAGACATGTCTTCCGACGTCTGATTATTTCAATTTCGAGAGTACTTTGCTATCTTTTTTCACGATTTTTCTACGAGTTCTCTACGATTTTCTATTATTCCGTACTGAAGGGAATTCGTACTTTTGTATTAATGATTCAGTTGTTATAATTTACCTTCGATCATAGCATGTCCTGTAGTCGAGATTCCTCTAGAATCCTGAAAGGTGAAATTTTTTATCTCACATCACACCACCACAGAAAGATAATTTATATTCAAGCGTGAAATTTATTCAGCCATCTTTTTCCTTCCATTTGCACTAAGAAATAGACACCTTTCTATATCGAATCAAGCTCTTCCTTCTGCCTTGACTTGCATTCGGAAAGAAATACGGATCAGCTTGAAAAACATCAGGTTTACTGAGTCCGATGATAACACTTAGAAAATCGCTACAATGTGAAGTTGTAATTTTGAGAGAACGCGACAGAGTTACTGTAATTTGCAATTTGAGCTCGATCGTTAGAGAGCAAGGCAACCATCTAGACTTCTTCGGAGCAATCAGACAGCAGTTACCGCAGACTTAGCAAAGCTCAGATCTTGTTGGTAGAACCATAAGGCTCCAATATTACAGATTCCGACTGTATGCAGATTAATGAATAATAATCAAATGACTCATTTTGACCGTCTGAAAACATTACTCATGACAATGAGCGGAACAAACGCAACGACCTATATAACGTACAATTATTACGACGGTCTCATTCATCTACTGCAGAACGTTACATACAATCCATACACTGGTTCGTAAAAATTTAAATCCAGAACATTACGTTATCGGCATTATGTCAGAAATACTACATTAAGATTCAAATACAACTGAGATTCAAACGTGATCATCTCTGGTGCTGAGCAGAAAAAGAGAATTAGCGGAGTTGCAAGGTTTATACCTCGTTAAGAAATTTGCTTGGGTGAGGAGAAAAAGTAAGCTCGTTTTACCCGGAGGAAATTTTTTTGGTGGTGGGAAGAAGTTAAAAATTCAACAATTCAGCGTCTACACGAAGCTGGATCTGGCAGACGTGTACAGAATTCGGATACTTCCAAACAACCGATTTGGGTCGGAATATTTTCGGCAGTGGATCGCCAGTGAAGTAAGCTTTGTCCTTCAGAGTGCATGGTTGATCCACACATTTAACGAAGCAAGTGCTCAGAACTTTCGTTTGGGTGAGAGTAAAGGAAGCGGCCTTTAGAATTCGGCATAATCCACAGCCAAAAAAGAAAAATCGCTTTCAGTGACGGAAAAACTCCACCCCATCTACGAATACTGATCAGCAGTTCACAATTTTGACAACGGTTTCAATCAGCGCATTATTCAAAATTATCTTGATGCAACATTACCTCGCTGTTTATATTGTGGTATTCTTTTGAATACGAACTGTCAGAGAATTGCAACGAATCCATCCGAATGGAACCAATCTTTATTCTTTGATTACGACAGACTGTTTCTTCTTAGTCCTAGCGCATTGCATTTTCATTGGTTCATATTTCGTTGAATGCATTGCATAGGTACTACTTTGATCACCAATCCTTTTGTTGTGGAAGATAGCTCTGTCAGCAGCTGGTGAACAGTGAAATGGAAATATGGAAGGTGAGGGTTAAGACGATAACCTCAACTTGTGAATTATAAAACTCATACGATCATCTGTCTCACAGGCTTTATCTAAATAAGTGTGTGTTTAAGCTTAAATCCAAACTTGAGCCAGGTTTATTTCGCACGATAAGGCGGTAGAAGAAATCAGAAAATTGAGTTTCAGATATTGTGACCGTCAGGAAGAGCTCCAACTTTCAGCTCTCCTACAAAAGGATGCGCATCTAAATCCTCAAATCCTGAAAATGTTTATGTGAAACAGTTCCGTTTAAGATTTACATCTCAAAAAATTAGTTGCACCATCCACCGGGAAGTAACTTGTACTCCGCTTCCACAACGAGTAGAATAGTAGAGATGTACGCCCGACGGTAGAGGAGGGGCAAAACACTTTACCTCTCCATCAGGATTCAAAGTCAGTGGATTCAATGATTTTTTAGATAACTGCGTCTATATCTTAATATAGGATCTTTGATCTTTGAAAGTGCATCCATTTGACACATGCCACTGGGAGAATGTGCTTTAATTCATCGTTATCAGGGTACATTTTAGCCATATTTTATGTTGCTGCGATGATTGTTGCGATTTTTAGACTAAATGGCTTTTGAAAACAGCTGTAAAGATATTTTGAATGAAAAGGCATTTCGTTTTCAAGTGCTGGAAGTATAGAACGAAGTTCTTCAGCAGCAGCTAATGATTATGCGAGGATTTCAGTATCGATGTGGATATGTGCAATGACATATACGGTTCTGAGCACAAAATAGAAACGATTGATAAAAGAGTTCACGAGACGCTGGAATACTTCGGCGGTAGCCATCACTTTAACGTAAGCTGATTTCTTCAAAAATGATTAACTGTCAGTTAGCAGCTCTTCTTCAGCAATGCTAATGAATTCTGCACCAGATAATGCCAAAACCCATGGCAACATTGTTTTAAATTCAACGGAACTTCCTTCTCACTTCTTTCTTCAGGGTACAAATGTTGTGTTCCCAAATGGTAACATTGATCCGTGGCATGCACTTGGATTATACTCACCGATACACCCATCAGTTGTGCCCATCCTTATAAACGGTAAGTGGCCTCTTTTTACTTGAGGCGGTGTCAAATGATACGGCATCTTAATATCAACGCTATGAGGTGTATTTCCTATGTTACTGAATCAGATGACCATTTAGGCACGGTTCATTGCCAAGACATGTACATCGAGAGACCCTCTGATCCACCAGCTCTAGTCAACGCTCGCAAAATTATCGCCTCTAATATCGATATATGGCTTCGGGGTAAACGAAAACAACAGGATGTAAAGGCTGAAATGCCAGAATTTACATCACAAATCAAAAAAACGCAATCAAAGCTTCCAAAAATGAAACAGTTCAGTTCGGTGCTGAAAAGAGTACCGTTAAAACCAATCAGACAGGTAAAATTGTGATTGTCGTCAAAATGGTGGAGGCGTTCGAATGATCAAATCAAACACTGATCCATCCTTCGAATGAATTCTCCAGTTACATGATATTTTTTGAAGTTTCGCTCGACGAAAGATGTATAAGTCCTATCAGCTCCATCACGTGATCTGAGAATGGCGATGCTCGGAGTTCAGTCAAATTATTTTATTAAATTCTGAATCGTTACAGCTAACGATTATTCCTAATTCTAACATATCCCTAACATCAATGCGAAATTTTCAGGAATTACATCATACGGAGACGATACCGGAGCACTTGGAATCATTCATTTGGGGTCGACCGCTGAGGGGACTTGTTGTTGATCCACCAGTGAGTATTTCGAATTCATCTTCGACCCTTCTTATGTGATTCGGAATTCGGAATACGCTACCAGATATGAATGATGAATTTTCAGGCACCAATCGATATGGTTGCGTATCCTGAAGGCTTCATCGCTGGAACCATCACTATGCCTCTTGATCACTTCGAGGCCACAAACACCAACACATTCAATCAGGTGATAATGAATGATGTCTTCGAAGATTCCAATGATGTCTCATTGGAATCTCGCAAATTATATTTTTAAATAAGTAACTGGGAAATGATCATCAAGAAATAATTATTGCCCTTATTGTTAGTCAAATAATAAGTTCCGTAAACATTCTCTCAAACAAACACGTTGTGATCGCTTCGGCGTACTTTCGGACGGTCCTGTTTGAAACAATCTTGCAGAGATATTGGATGAATCCACAATATGCTAAACCAGGAGGACCTCATTTTTTGATGATCGGAGGCGAAGGAACTGCAAACACGAAATGGGTGCTAAACCCAGAAGTGCACATAATGAGAGCTGCGAGGAAATACAACGCCACTGTTTACATGCTCGAGCATCGTTACTACGGAGAAAGTTGGCCAACTCCGTAAGTTGCATTGATTATTCAATACGAAATAATTCTGCAAACCTCAGTCCCTTTTTTACTTCAATCTCTAACAAAAGATCAAATCCTACAGTGTTTGACCAATCTTTCTTAAATTTCTCCATAATATAATTCATCCCATGCAGCAATCATAGTTTGTTATACAATCATCGTTACAGAGATCAATCGACCGAAAATCTCAAATGGCTCACATCGCAACAAGCACTCGCGGATTTAGCTCAGTTCATTATGACCATGAACGAACATCAGAAACTGGTCAATCCTCAGTGGATCACATTTGGTGGCTCTTATCCTGGTAGGAATGATTTCTCATTCTTTGATTGCTGTTATGAAGCGAATGGACTGAAGTACGAAAATTAGCTCGGACAGATTGTGCATGAGGTGATCGTCAGGCCTTGCTACTATATAATGAGTGATTGATGCTGAAGGAGTTCGCTTTCAGGAATGCTCTCCGCCTGGTTCCGACAATTTTATCCTGAACTATCGGTGGGTGCATTAGCAAGCTCGGCACCGATAGGAGCGAAAGTCGACTTTTACGGTCGGTTACTTCAATTTGCTTGGAGAAATGTCGAATTCGTTTGCATGAAACCGTCAGATTAAGTAAGCTTAAGATTCAAAATGAGAAAAAATCTATTCCAGAATACTTAATCGTTGTTGCAAATTCGTTACGATTCTTCAACCCGAAATGCGCCGACAACGTTGGAAAAGCGTTCGATGAAATGCATAAACTTTCTTTAACACAAGAGGGACGTCAAAATTTGACGAAGATATTCACGTACGTTACAACTTTCGCTTAAATTTTTAATTACAACCATCATACTCTATATTTTCAGAAGTTTTTCTATTCACGAAGAGGAATTCTCTGATATACTTTTATTCAATTATGATGCAATTAATCCGCTAGTTTCATACACATTCACTCTTCCACATGACTGTGCGAACAAATTTTTAATTATGACAGAGACAGAGCAGTTTTATTGCATCCGTTCACTCCATGCAGCTCAATATGTTAATTCTGTAGTCGGACACGTTGAGAACAAAAACCTGTGCGTTGAAACGCACATAGAAAGTAGGGTGGGTTGGGGTCATATATCCTGGCATTGAATTTTAGCAACTAATTCTGATGAGTAGTGCTGGTAGCGCCTATCAACTCCTTCTGGCGCCTTCTTCCTTATCGTATCGTTCCAGAAAAATCTCTGTCACCCACTTTCCCCTCACTCTCCGGAAACATCCTCATTGAGTCATCCGCTGCATTGGCGTTTACTCCCCGGAAGAATCGAGATATTGCCCAGAGATGTCCACGAAACTCCTCACTTGTTTGTGCAGCCAATGGGCCTTATGCTCAATTTGCAGACTGAAACCAGAATGGACTGCAGGAACAACGATTACTGACGTCGACATGCAGAATTTCTTCAGCAATATCTACGGTAACTTCCAGGGTGCAGTGCAGTACAACAACGATAACAGTGTGAGCAGAATTCATATTGCTATTATAGTAGATCGTTCGTTTATCAATTATCACAATTCCTCTCACAAAATTTTATGTAGACATTTAATGTGAGTTGCTTCACGTCTCACCAATCGGCGTTCGAATTCAAACATATGAAATACATATAGGGAATTTAACCGCTCCATTTAAGGGAAAGCATGCAACTGGTGGAGGAATAAATGACGTTTGTGAGTATATGGTGAATGATGCGAAAACTCCAGTTGAAAATGTGGCCGATGTTAATGCGTATATAGCGACGTTTTGGGAAGGATCTTTCGACTACACCGATAATCGTTATCAAGATTATGTTGATTACTTGAAGGATATCACGGCAATGTGTATGTTAGATTCTATTGCAACGACTCTGTTATCAAGTGTAGCAAAACAGTTATGCGTGATAAATTGAATTGAATCATAGCATAAATTTGAATTCCTTTATACTCTCACCTTGAAGGGCGCGCTGCAATCCTTGAAAGTGGATAAGAGATAAAGAATGGATATTGTGAGAGATGTGAGGACGTTTTAATGTTTTTAAGGGGTGTGGGCGAGGAAAATGTTTGTAAACCCTGCTTTAAATAATGATGCACCTTAAATTTTACGGTTATAACAACTCAATCATTCCATCTACGTTTCTGACATTAACATATGATGCGCCGCTTCCATGGAAGTGAGGCTAAGTCGATGATATTCTGTCCTTATTGCATGTTTTTCAGCCGCAAGTCGCAGTTGGACATATCAAACATGCAATGAATTTGGATTTTTCCAGTCAACTGATATCGGCAAAAACATGTTCGGTGCTCCGACGCCCGTGAAGTGCGTTTTCGGAAATCAAATAACTCTTATTGATATTAACAGCAAAGATAGCTAATCATTTTGTAAACCTTCACTTGAATTCTGAAGCCTCAACACGGAGACGTGCATAGTTCGCCACCCATGATTGAGGAGGTTGCATAAGAAACCAAAAACCTGAATTGAGAAACGTTTTCAAAAGAAGCATCATCTCGAAGGTGTGAGACGAAATCAATGCGTAGAAATGGATTGTTTGCGTCTGATTGCTTCCAGTACCACTGTGCAATCCCGATAGGAATCCTGCAGATTCACTAAGCTCATTGATGAAAAAGGTGTGATGAATACTTGAAAAGATACCAAAACACATGTTCCGAAAATTTGTGCAGTGGTAATCGTTTACATCCAATCAGGCAGCCAAACATCTTTTATACAGAGGCCTCTCCTCTCTGCTGCACGACATCCCTGTTCCTGAAGTTATTGTCGTGAGGTTATCAGAAATCAAACTCTGCCCACCGTGATAAAGAATCGCCATTGGTTTTTCACTCTTACAGCAGAATTTTTGCTCATATCTGCATACATTTTTGCATATAGCAGACTAGTTGGGTGGCATATTGGTAGTTGGAGATCATAAGTTAAAATGCTCCGACCGCTCAACATTTTGTCAATCATACGCCAGCCTGCGCACATGTCCCTGGCCACCTCAGGCATATCAACATAGCGTTGTGATTGCATATCAATGCAATCGGTGCAACACTAATGACTCCTTTCATTATTGTTATTTCACAAGAATTGTGTTCAACATTGGATACTCCTTTTAGAAGCATCAGTTTCATGTTAATTGTAAACCGCGTCTATACGTAAGCATTTCTCCGATTAGAACCATTAATACATACAGACCACTAGGAACGAGTGAATCACTGCACGTTGTTGGATAGAGCATATGGGTTGATATTTGAAACGCAAACATTCCACTCATTTTTTCGCATAATCTTCACAGCCATCCACTGCATCGCACGACAGTACGCTTAGAGCGACTAACAATCTGATGAGTTTTTTGACTCTTTGAGCATGAATTCTTCCAACACCTCCTTCTATGCCAGCATGGCTTGAATGTGTTAAAAGAGATTTTAATTGTTCTGCAGTTTCTTCATTGACACGTGCCGGGATGTTTTTGGACCGACGTTCGCACCAAAATACGTTTACGAAGCCAACGAAAGATCAAACAACTATTATGGAGGTGTTGAATATTATCACGTACGTTAGTCGCATCTGTTTCAGCTGCAAAAATTTCGGAATGCAGATACATTCTTCTCTTAAATTTCCTGGCTGCCAGCGTTATTTATAACCTCATCATCGACGTGATGGAACATGGCAAAAATATCACGTCCATTGCTTCTTAAGTTCTATCATTCGCAGAAGTTTTTCGAGCACGGGTCCGCATAAAGGGGAATTATCCATTTTTGGTTTGGTTGGAAGTGTCAGGGGAGGGGGTACTCGAGAGGGTTGGGAAAACATTTCAGAGATTATGCGTGGAAAGAGTGAATTATTGTAGAGGAAGAGGGATAATGACACCCTGTCAGACCATCGAAGGGGGTAATGGAGTACCCGAGCATGGGGAGCACTGTCCAAAAGCATTCAAAGTTTGCAATGATTCGTCTGCAGTTCAGTTGCATTTCACTGTGACATCGCCGACAGTACTGCATTAAACCACTTCAAATAACATTATCACTGCTCATATTCAGTTAACGAATTTAGGGTACGAATGTTGTATTTACCAATGGTAATATTGACCCGTGGCACGCACTTAGCAAATACGACGGTACCGGTAGTGTAACGACAGTCCTTATGAACGGTAGGTTAGAATTGATAGGTCATTTACATTTCATTTCAGCATCGGTAGAATTGAGCGCAATATTACGTATCAACTTCGTCAACATTTCATGCTCAGATTTCTCCATCGAAAATTCTGTCAACAAAAATCGGAGACATTTTAATTGTCAAAAACTAGCTTCGATCAGGTTTTGTGTGACGAGCGTGGAATTTATGCATCTTAATAGAGAAAATTTAACCAGGAATTTGGAGAAAAGTCTTAGTTTCATCAGAGACTTAATTCTGGGATCTGCTATTGCAATCTAACAGGTGACCGCTGGAATCTACTGGATCAAATGTGAGGTGTTCAAGTGAATTGTGAAAAGATGTGCTGAACTGGGATAGAGATGCACAGTTTAAGCACTCTGACGTTATTCTGCGCTTCCACACCGGAGAATTTTAATTGGAAGCCGTATATTTCACTGACGTCTACGCGTTTTTAGGAACTGCGCATTGTGCAGATATGTACCCACCACGAAAAGAAGACGCTCCAGATTTAGCACCTACGAGAGCTCTCATTGAAAAAAAGATCGGCGATTGGCTACGTGCGTTTTCATGATATCGTTTCTTTGAGACCTCTAATGTGATTTTGAAGTGCGAATGTTTGGTTGGATTCACCTACCAGTCTCCTAAAGACAATAGCGATAATGATCAGTTGATGGACAATTCTCCGTCACGTACCGAAAAAATCATACCAAGGAAAAGAATCCATCCAATCACATGAATCGTTCGAGAACGCATCTATTGATGAGAAAACATGAACTATAGAAAAACCCCATTAGCAATTCCATCAGCGGTGTAGTAAAGGGAAGTTAACTTATACCGTGTGGTTAGGAAGAGCGTTTACAACGAACGTTACATTTATTTATACAAACATCAACAATGAGCAGAACAAACTTTCATTAATTAGATTAAGGTAGGATAAGAGGTATGATGCTGTAAGAAATCATCACCCTTAACCTCACGTGATTCTTGTAACACCAATGTCCCAAATTAACAGATGAAACCAGATTAATCAGTGCACCAACTTGATAGATAGAAAAAGAATAAAATAGATTACAAGGTTCTTCACTCGAAATTGAATTTCACATACAGAATCAAATTCTCATTCAGTAACCGTATTTGTTTAAGGTGCAACAATCCCACCAATCAACGCAACCTCGACTAGCCGTAAGTTTCCACAAAACAGTCCAGTCTTTGAATCAATATTTTCCGCAAATAGATAGCAACTGCAAGAAACTCTTGCCCAAAACATTACTTTCCACACAACGTTTGATTCTCATTCAGTAACCGGATTTGTTTAAGGCGCAACAATCCCACCAGTCAACGCAACCTCGACGAGCCGTAAGTTTCTACAAAACAGTCCAGTCTTTAAATCAATATTTTCCGCAAATAGATAGCAACTGCAAGAAACTCTTGCCCAAAACATTACTTTCCACACAACGTTTGATTCTCATTCAGTAACTGGATTTGTTTAAGGTGCAACAATCCCACCAGTCAACGCAACCTCGACGAGCCGTAAGTTTCTACAAAACAGTCCAGTCTTTAAATCAATATTTTCCGCAAATAGATAGCAACTGCAAGAAACTCTTGCCCAAAACATTACTTTCCACACAACGTTTGATTCTCATTCAGTAACCGGATTTGTTTAAGGTGCAACAATCCCACCAGTCAACGCAACGTCGACGAGCCGTAAGTTTATACAAAACAGTTCACTCCTTGAATCAATGTTTTCCGCAAATAGATAGCAACTGCAAGAAACTCTTGCCCAAAACATTACTTTCCACACAACGTTTGATTCTCATTCAGTAACCGGATTTGTTTAAGGTGCAACAATCCCACCAGTCAACGCAACCTCGACGAGCCGTAAGTTTCTACAAAACAGTCCAGTCTTTAAATCAATATTTTCCGCAAATAGATAGCAACTGCAAGAAACTCTTGCCCAAAACATTACTTTCCACACAACGTTTGATTCTCATTCAGTAACCGGATTTGTTTAAGGTGCAACAATCCCACCAGTCAACGCAACCTCGACGAGCCGTAAGTTTCTACAAAACAGTCCAGTCTTTAAATCAATATTTTCCGCAAATAGATAGCAACTGCAAGAAACTCTTGCCCAAAACATTACTTTCCACACAACGTTTGATTCTCATTCAGTAACCGGATTTGTTTAAGGTGCAACAATCCCACCAGTCAACGCAACCTCGACGAGCCGTAAGTTTCTACAAAACAGTCCAGTCTTTAAATCAATATTTTCCGCAAATAGATAGCAACTGCAAGAAACTCTTGCCCAAAACATTACTTTCCACACAACGTTTGATTCTCATTCAGTAACCGGATTTGTTTAAGGTGCAACAATCCCACCAGTCAACGCAACGTCGACGAGCCGTAAGTTTATACAAAACAGTTCACTCCTTGAATCAATGTTTTCCGCAAATAGATAGCAACTGCAAGAAACTCTTGCCCAAAACATTACTTTCCACACAACGTTTGATTCTCATTCAGTAACCGGATTTGTTTAAGGTGCAACAATCCCACCAGTCAACGCAACCTCGACGAGTCGTAAGTTTCTGCAAAACTGTCCAGTCTTTAAATCAATATTTTCCGCAACTAGATAGCAACTGCAAGAAACTCTCGCCCAAAACATTACTTTCCACACAACGTTTGATTCTCATTCAGTAACCGGATTTGTTTAAGGTGCAACAATCCCACCAGTCAACGCAACGTCGACGAGCCGTAAGTTTATACAAAACAGTTCACTCCTTGAATCAATATTTTCCGCAAATAGATAGCAACTGCAAGAAACTCTTGCCCAAAACATTACTTTCCACACAACGTTTGATTCTCATTCAGTAACTGGATTTGTTTAAGGTGCAACAATCCCACCAGTCAACGCAACGTCGACGAGCCGTAAGTTTCTACAAAACAGTCCAGTCTTTGAATCAATATTTTCCGCAAATAGATAGCAACTGCAAGAAACTCTTGCCCAAAACATTACTTTCCACACAACGTTTGATTCTCATTCAGTAACCGGATTTGTTTAAGGTGCAACAATCCCACCAGTCAACGCAACGTCGACGAGCCGTAAGTTTATACAAAACAGTTCACTCTTTGAATCAATATTTTCCGCAAATAGATAGCAACTGCAAGAAACTCTTGCCCAAAACATTACTTTCCACACAACGTTTGATTCTCATTCAGTAACCGGATTTGTTTAAGGCGCAACAATCCCACCAGTCAACGCAACGTCGACGAGCCGTAAGTTTCTACAAAACAGTCCAGTCTTTAAATCAATATTTTCCGCAAATAGATAGCAACTGCAAGAAACTCTCGCCCAAAACATTACTTTCCACACAACGTTTGATTCTCATTCAGTAACCGGATTTGTTTAAGGTGCAACAATCCCACCAGTCAACGCAACGTCGACGAGCCGTAAGTTTCTACAAAACAGTCCAGTCTTTAAATCAATATTTTCCGCAAATAGATAGCAACTGCAAGAAACTCTCGCCCAAAACATTACTTTCCACACAACGTTTGATTCTCATTCAGTAACCGGATTTGTTTAAGGTGCAACAATCCCACCAGTCAACGCAACGTCGACGAGCCGTAAGTTTCTACAAACAGTCCAGTCTTTAAATCAATATTTTCCGCAAATAGATAGCAACTGCAAGAAACTCTTGCCCAAAACATTACTTTCCACACAACGTTTAATTCTCATTCAGTAACCGGATTTGTTTAAGGTGCAACAATCCCACCAGTCAACGCAACGTCGACGAGCCGTAAGTTTATACAAAACAATTCACTCCTTGAATCAATATTTTCCGCAAATAGATAGCAACTGCAAGAAACTCTTGCCCAAAACATTACTTTCCACACAACGTTTAATTCTCATTCAGTAACCGGATTTGTTTAAGGTGCAACAATCCCACCAGTCAACGCAACGTCAACGAGCCGTAAGTTTATACAAAACAATTCACTCCTTGAATCAATATTTTCCGCAAATAGATAGCAACTGCAAGAAACTCTTGCCCAAAACATTACTTTCCACACAACGTTTGATTCTCATTCAGTAACTGGATTTGTTTAAGGTGCAACAATCCCACCAGTCAACGCAACGTCGACGAGCCGTAAGTTTCTACAAAACAGTCCAGTCTTTAAATCAATATTTTCCGCAAATAGATAGCAACTGCAAGAAACTCTTGCCCAAAACATTACTTTCCACGCAACGTTTGATTCTCATTCAGTAACCGGATTTGTTTAAGGTGCAACAATCCCACCAGTCAACGCAACCTCGACGAGCCGTAAGTTCCTTTATATGTTAATGTTCACTAAAATGATCGATGAGCAAACCAACATGACATTATGCAACCCTTTCACCAACCCATGGATGAGAAATGATTATGAGAAATGTCAGCGTGGGAACTATAGAAGGATTGGGGGGGGGGGAGCTTTAGTAGCTTGAGAGGAGGGCAGATTAGCAGAGTTCCTGAAAGGAGATCCTTGAAAATCGATACAAGGACATTTGCATCATGAATTTATGAAATGTGTCAGGCGAAGACGTGTACAATTACTAGCAGAAGGCAGGGGTAACAATGGATTACCCGTCACTTCAATAGTTTTTAATTGGCCTCTTGATTCCTGTCATATCAACGTCATACTTATAGTCGACTGCTTTCTATTATATCAGCTTCATGTTTAGTTCCGTGAAACAGTCCAGTGTTTCAGTTAATATTTTGTAATGATTTCACTTCAATCGAAGCCACCGACCGCTGAAATCAGTCACTGATTCCCTTAGAGAGAAATAGATTAAATCAATAAGAATCTCATATACGTTTGCACATACCCTTCTAATGTTATTGAGCAACCAAATTTGTTTTAGCGGCGACATTCGCAACAACCACGGCAAATTCGTCGAGTCGTAAGTTCCCAGAAATCATCAATGTTTCACTTTCAGAAATTGTCGCTGATTTTGAAGGAAACGTTGTTGATTGAAAATTTACATACCTTTGCCATGATGAAGTTCATCACTAGAATCCATGACCTAACTTGTAAATGACATTGGAACCACTTCAACAAGTCAAACCACTTCAACAAGTTTGAACTATCACATGTGTTGGCTTTACAACTGCATAAAAATTGAGCACGAAATCGTGCTTATGCGGAGACAGGTTGAATTGGTCAGGAAATCTCGAAATTGGCCAAAGTAGAATGCGTCATGGTTACTCAATTCAGGCTGAGGAATGCCCAAATTTGTTTGAGAAATGTCAAATATCAGTGTGATAATTGCTCAAAAATACTTCATTATTGTAAGTAATTGTTTGCAGCGACGACCTCTTCATCACCTCCAGCACACCATTCGGCGCCGTTTATTTTCATTCCTCTTTTGGTAGTTTCGATGACTCGTTTCTAAATTTCGCCATTCAACGCAGATGATCATCTTACTTCAACAGCGTGCTCGCCAATGAGAAGTCATCGATTTGTTGTCTTCCAATTCACCGATTACAGTCATTTTTTAAGTTGAAATTTCTAATATTATCGCAATGTTTTCACACTCTTGTTCACTTTTATCGGTGATCATAAAACATGAATGCATTTATCACTATTTAATTAATAAATGCTTGAACTTATGCTGGAACATTTAAGCAAATGAATCATCCGCGAACACTGCTGTCAGTTCTTGGGTCATTGAATTTCAGTTAAGTCGAAACCATAACCGCATTATACAGCCAAAGCTAAAGATGAATTGTTCAGCGCAGTGAAATATATGACAACGGCATTACTCAAGCCTTTTTGTCGACAATGTCTGTTCAAGTTATGGATTAAATGATCATGGATATGGAAAACCGTAAGCAAATTGTGCGAACGGTGTGAAAAATAGATCACAGAAAAACAAGTCAAATCATCATAAACGGTGAAATAATAACCGATGGCCAAACCAAAACAAGTCAAATCATCATAAACGTTGACAATGTGTTTTCAAGTTACGGATTCAGTGATCATGGATACGGAAAACCGGTTGAGGGCATAAGCAAGATTCGATCAATGTTCATCTGAACGGTGTGGAAAATAGATCACACAGAAAGAAGTCAAAGCATCATAAACGATCAATAAAAACACGGTATCTTTCGTGATTTGTAAGTCGAAAGAGGAGCTGAAATATGCTGAACCATAAAATTGTACTAATACGTAAGACTGTAATACCTGATAAAGGAACCGATTATGAAAGAACTGTACGATACACTGATTTAGCACATATCACAAGGACAAACCTTCCGCAAGCGCATATGCGAATAAATGGGATGAATGAAGCCATATCCACACAAGTACTTCCTTTGTCTCTTTATGAGCATGGAAAAGTCGTCCATCGGCTTCATCAAAAAACGCATGTGTATTAACAGTAACCGTCGAATCGTTGCGTGGTTTTGCTTTATCACTGTTTTAATTTTGTCAGCCAAACATGATTGTTTTGGTGTTTGTGAGACTCTTTCTAATAAAAAACATGTTATTTCTTATTAGTTTTAAAATGTTGAAATGTTATTACCAATTCAAAATGTTATTACTGATTTGCACTTAACTGATCAACTCGAATAAGTATCCTTTTGAATTCGCGTACTGATCATACGAACGCATTGATAAGTCATTAATTCGTGTGTTAGTTGCTTTGGTTTCATTACCCATGTCTGACGTAGCTTGACGTAATCAACAATTGTAAGCTAAAGCCAGTCATTACAGTATCTGCGAGCAATCTGTTCAACCTATTAACTTCGTTCATCAGTTTATTCACCAATAGCGCTTTGTGCATTCCAGCCGCGATGTTCCTTGAGCCTGAAGAGTAGATTTATTTGCGAATTTTGGATGCTTCATCTAATTTCGTTGTGGATTTGTCGAGGCTAATAATGCCACGTCCCGGCTGTGGTATCGAATACGGTTTGTTAAATATGAGAGCGATTATTGGTTAATTTTTGTTAGATGATATCTTCGAAGCTGCGTTCCTGCTCATTTCAATATGAATTCGTAACTCTAGGCAAGAACAAATGATATTAATTGCTCTTTTTTAGCGAGGGATTTGTAATATTACATTGTTATTTTTGGGGTTCAACTTTAGAAAATTCGCCCCAGCTGAATCCCGCAGATGTTGTTCCATCGAAGCTTACTACAATGAATTATTTGATCAAATCAATTGCGGATTCCACAAAATAAACTATAACATATCATCAGTGGTTTTAAAAAGTTTGCGCTGTTCAGCTCGAGTTCACGGAGAATAAGTTCGGTGCCAAAAAATTGCGTTCCGATAAGTCATGCGTCCATAATAGTTGCGATGAATTTTTTGAGATGCCTATGAGAAAGCACGGTTGCCAAAAGATCAGTTGACATACTGATAAGAAATAAGTAGTCATACTGATAACAACGAAATGATGAAGGAGGTTCATAATCGCATTTGATTTTATCATAGCTTTATTTTATCACTCCAAAAAAACAACGAATAATGCTGTTGATAACGCAGAAAGCGTCTGCTTAATGTTCTGTTCAATATCATTCTATCAATTAACACCTGCGAACATTTACAATATTAACTACTAGCATTACATTTTTAGCGTATTTCAAAACATTTTCAACGGTCACATAAGGCGATAGTCATCGAAGCAATCTCAATAAAGCATTTTCATTGAACTTCCCCCGTAAACTTCGTGAAATTACGGTCAACAGTTAGAAAGAAAAAAACACAGACCCGATGCGGTTTGTAACATCTGAAGATGAGAGATGCGTGAAAATGAGATCTACGGGAGAGTCTATTCGTGTATGTTCTCATGTTCTCATCCAGTTATCAATCTCGATAATTTTTCTGTAGTGAACAGTTCACACCGGTTGAACATTCAGTTCAGAATCGGTGGAATGGTTAAACATTCAGTTCAGAATCTGTCACACTGGCTGAACATTCAGTTCAGAATCTGTTAGTGCTGATGGTAATCGTTAGTTGGTCGTTCTCAACCTTCACCACAGTACTTTCAACATTCATTGCATAATTGATTCTCCTCTGCGCCATTTCGACCATCACGGAGTAACGCTACCATGCCTGTCAAAATCGCGCTTCCACACCACCCTTCATCAAAGCCACAGTTTTAGAATTCTGTGATAGTTTACTGAGAAATTCCGTATCACTGATATGGACGATTCACCCGTTCGATAATTCAATCCCATGTTTTTCGTTTGAAAATTTCGCCGATATTCCTCCAATTCGCTTAATAACATCACTTAAAAGCACGGTACGGTCAAATATCCTGTCTTCTCCGTTGCAGTGGGTCCTTGCTGACTTCTTTAAAAACTGAACACTCCATCTCACGTGATTCTTTGTGAGCGTACAGAGACTAATATCGACGTTCTATAAGCGACTGATAAAGTGAGCAAGTGATTAGAACACACCCAACAGACGAGAAATTTCGGCATTCATTGTCAGTTTCATTTTAAACCAGCTTATGGCATTGATAAGGAGGAGTATGCACAATATTCGTTCATTTCAGTAACATTGAAAAAAAATGCAGTTGTAGTGAACGCTTCGAAAATTTTTCTACACGTATGAAACGCTCTTTGGTTCGCAAATGAATATTCCATCGGCATCGGTAATGCTCGAAATCAAAGGCGGAGTGTTCGCAAGTCTTAACAAAGTCGTGATCACTCATCTGCTTGGCTAATCACTTGTGTATTTCCACAGATGATTCTTTGCACAACCTTGATCTCATTCTCTTAATTTAATGTTCATCAGTTCACTAAGCAATTTTCTTACAGAATACGGGATGGAGCGCGCCATTTTTCGGACGACTCTCCTCTTACTTTTCGTTTCGGTAAGTTGGATGGCTCTTCCTTCATCATCGATTCTCATTGCATCAATAATATTAATCTGGTAATAATGTTTTAAAACCTTTATCCTACACTGAATCTTTCGCGTAGGTTCCGTTTATCCAAAGTTATTCATTTACCGTCAGGTAAGGTTTATTTTGCTACATGGAATACCTGCTGATATTCGTTGGTCAGAACTGATCCTCTAATAACAACTATGAAGCATGGAATCAAATTGAGCATATTGTTAGTCAAGTTAATCAATGTGTAATATTTGAATGCATTCAGAAAATATTCAAAAAATAGAAACTGTTTTTTAAATTTACTGGACCACTCTCTCGCTGCAAATAAAAAGATGGGAAAAAAGTTCTGTTGAGTGATAATGATTTAATTTCAGCCACACATTCGAGGTGATCTCATACGATCACTTCCAGAAACACGACTTCAGCGGGTTGCAATTGTGAAGAACCCTCAAACGCGGATACCTGACTTCTTTATGGGCAGACCTCGTGACGGATTTAAACGCGATCCATTAGCGGATCAAGTACACATTTGCATTGTGTATTTCCACTGAAAAGTCTCCCATTTTCAGGGCACACAGAAATATTGGAAAAGTGTCCTGAGCGATTCCAAAATTCACTTAAATGAGCATACATCTTGATTCACCTCTTATAAGCCTCATTTGCATGCTGTTTCGTGCATTCATTGTCGGCATGCCAGACGTGAAAACTTGGCAGTCTAAATTCTCAGCCTGACCCTCTCGCTGCAAATAAAAAGATGGGAAAAAAGTTCTGTTGAGTGGTAATGATTTAATTTCAGCCACACATTCGTGCTCAGCTTAACTCTTCATCCGCAACCATTCGCCAATTACTGGACCATTTTACACCGTCCGATGGGCGAACATGGAAACAGGTAGATACATCAATTTATCTGATGTCGAGATACCGAATTTCTTCGTCTTCACCAATGGAAAATTATTTTGAATGTCACCGTAGGGTGACGATTGAGGTGATCTCATACGATCACTTCCAGAAACACGACGGTAATTAATTTTTTAAAATGGCTATCTGAACAACAGCGTAATCTGAACGACACGTTGTGACAATATAGAAAGATGAGCTTCTGGGAAGTTTTTTCCGTCAAATCGTTGTTGTTTTGGTGCAGTGATAAGTGAAGTTTGCTGGAAACACACATGGAAGAGGGAACAAATCTTTGCGTTTGAAGTTGTGAACCAGTGAAAAGAAATGCGAATGAAGTTTGCTATCGAAATACGCCGAACTGTTCACTTTTCAGCGTTACTTTTATAATATGAAATACTACAAACCAACTGGTCCAGTTTTTCTGATGCTTGGTGGCGAGTCTCCTGAAGATCCGGTTTGGGTCAGTTATGAAGAGTTGCCTTGGGTGAAATGGGCGAAAAAGCATGGTGCAGCTCTGTTCAGCCTTGAACATCGTTTCTATGGAGAAAGCAGACCGTTTCCGTACGCGTCATTTGACTTATATTTTTTGTTAGCAATTGATCCGAATAGAGTGCAGTGAATTTCCATTTCGGACTCTTTTGAACATCGAAAAGACGCAAAAAAAATTATTTGTGTCAAGCAATTGCCAACTTTTTGCTACGTTTACTTGGAATTGGTTTGTGTATGAAGTGACGATAACTAATCGATTCTTCCTTTCATCAGTAGGATGAATTCCAATTCGTGATGCCTTTAATGAATACATGACTTTCATAAGAACATAGATCCATGAGTGAAAGTGAGCCAATAACTTGACTCAGCGAAGCATTCCAATAATTGGTTCAGGATATACGAATTGAACATGATGAACATAAGTGATTGGATTTTGAAAATGAGACAGGCAACAAGAATCGCTTATGTTGATATAGATGGCCTAATGGTTTTACGTAGTGTGAACGAATGGAAATAAAGAATACTGCGAAGGACGGAATGACTGTTCACTGTTTTGAAATTGACTTTCAGGACGCTAGCAACGGAAAATTTAAAATATCTGAGTAGTAAACAAGCGGTCGAGGATGCGGCTTATTTCATACGTTACATCAATAAAAGGTTCAATTTTGTGAATACGAAATGGGTGGTATTTGGTGGTTCATACTCAGGTATGCCTCAGTATCCTTTTCTCACATATTATATGCTACAAAGCTATGAATGTCAAGAATTTGCAGTTCGTTTAAATGTGATTATACGGAAGTTTGAGGACAGTTGAAAAAGAATCGCTGTAAGAGATAAACACCCATCATATCCCACATATTCTTCACCTCCACGTCGTTTGCCCCTAACTATTTTCCGCTTAACATCACTGATATTGAACGAAGAATATTTTGCTCAAACATAAACTAAAGCGTTTCTGATCAGGAGCGTTGGCCGCTTGGTTACGAGAGAAGCATCCAGAACTGGTTGTGGGCGCAGTGGCGAGTTCGGCGCCAGTCGAAGCTAAGCTCGATTTTCACGGTCTGTTCTCATTGCTCAAAAAGCGAATCAGCAGTAATAATTGATTCTGGATACTCTATTAGAACCCGTTATTTCATGAGATTAGACAAGACAGCTTCAGCTGTGTCTGTCGAAAAAAAAAACTTGTTACGCCATAAGCACTTAAAACGTGGTTTAGCAATCATCACTATCATTTGATGCAAGTGTTCAGTTGGTCGGAAAGATATGAGAGAATCTTACAGCTGTTTTTGAGCAGCACACTGCATTAAATGCAGTATGATCAATCAAGCTCTCAATGTGATACTGAGTAAAAGGGAATTGTCCTAATGAAGAAACTTTCGCGTACGTTCAGTCCAACTCTGTAATACATTATTAACAGCTTTTTATTGAATTCAGAATGTTCTCGCATTAGATTTTTACATGCGTTTTGCAGGTGCAGCGTAGGTGCGGTATTTACCTGCGTTGCACGTGCAGTTTTAAAATATTACTGTAGTCAACTGTTTTAAATGATTACAGAATACCTTGAGGTGGTTCAAAAGGACATTCGATCATGCAACGTGACATGCGCCTCTGCAATCGGAGAAACTTTCAAGGAAATGTCAGAATTTATGTGGACAGAAGAAGGGCGTACGAATCTCACTGAAACATTCTTGTATGCTTTGCATGTCCGACAGATTATTTATGCTTATGTAGGTAGGAAGCAGGGTGAATTTATTTATGGGTAGGAAACAGGATGGATTTAAGGAACATTGAGAAATTGCATGAGCCATAGCTCAGTGGTCCATCTAAATTTCTTTTAACAAAACCCATCCGTACGCGCTAATTACGTCAAAATTGGTTTCCTGTTGCGACCCGAGCGAATGAAATGACACAATCTATCAATAACTCCACACTGCTTATCGGAGCCTCTATATCAGTGAAATGATAGCGGTCCACCTCAATATAGTGTTAATCTCGGAGGCTTTTTTCACTGAAAAGAACGTCCTCCTGCATAAGTATGAAAGATGCAGCTAACGTTTCCGAAGTTAAAGATTTATGAGCTTTTAGGGTAAGGCCCGGACTCAATGACATATCGCTTGGCTATAAAGAAACGGAACTGTACTTCAGATTGATGTTCACACCGTTTCAGCTTATAGCACAGTATAGAGGCGAGAGAGTTGTAAGTGTTTACACTTACTAATATCGCTTCGTCGCACTCTATGAGCTAGGAGTTCGAAGACAAAACCATCCATGGTTTACAATGTCTGAGATTATGTCATTTTGATTTTGAAAGTGCTTTGTTCTTGTTCTTCTACGACTTTCGGGTGATTCTTGTGAGTATACACTCTACTTTCATATCGTGGCTTAGATTCCTCTCGAATCTAGAAAAGCGAAATCTATCATTCCCGCAGACTTACCAAACCTAAGATTTTTATGATATGGCCATTATTCTCTAATATTATAGATTACGGCTGCATGCCAAATAATGACTTATAATGGTATGACATATTTCAACCGTCTAAAATTAATACTCGTCATATTGAGTTCCTGGGGCAGAGATTACCAAACGGATATTGATTATGATGCCTTGATTACCGAGCTGAAGAACACTGAATACAACAAAGCCAGTGGTTCGTGAAATTTTAAATGCACATACTGGCATTTTTAGTACCAAATGAGAAGTATTGCACTAAAGTTCTGATATAAACAAAACTGAAACGTAATCATGTTTACCAATGACCGTAAACATAAATCGGCAGAGCTACAAAGAGTATATCTAGATGCTGTTTGCATTTATGTGAAGAGGATAGAGTGAGTTCCTTTCGTCGAGGAAAAATGAATCATTTTGGTGATGAGAAGAGATGAAAAATTCAAAAATTAAGCCTCTACACGAAGTTGGATCTGGCAAACGTGTACAGAGTTCGGATACTTTCAAACAACCGATTTGGGTCGAAATATTTTTGGCAGTGGATCGCCAGTGAAGTAAGCTTTCTTCTTCAGAGTGCATGATTGAACCATGCATCTAACCAGGCCTGTGCTCAGAATTTTCGCCCAGACAGAAGTAGAGGATGCGGCCTTTAGAACATGGCGTAATCCACAGTTATAAAAAGAAAAATCACCTTCACTGACTGGAATCCTTCACTTCGTCTATAGATATGGGTTTGCAATTCACAATTTTTTTTAATGGATCATGATCAGCGCATTATTCAAACCTGTTGTTGTCAAACATTATGTCATTGTTTATATGATTTTGTTCTTTTGAATATGAGCTGTCACGGGATTGCTGCAAATCGAGTCAAATGCAAAACTGCCTATCTTCAATGATCACGACAGAACATTACTTTTCTGGTCCTAATCCTGGGAATTTCGTTCCTGGACTAAATTGTTCCCGATATAGTGGTAGTAACGACATTTTGACTAAGAGGGGATTTTGTTCCCAAACGACAACATTTAAAAAACGGTCTTAAGCGGTAGCTGAAGACTGTAAGAGGATTTCAGTCTCGAAGTGGACATGTGTAATGATATATTCGGCCTTGAGCACAAAATAGAAACGATCGATAGAAGAATTCACGAGACGTTGGAATACTTCGGTGGTAGCCATCACTTCAATGTAAGTCGATTACTTCGCTTGCGATTCAGTTATCAGCCCTTCTTGAACCAATACTGATAAATTCTGCAGCAGCTAGTGACAAACAATATTAATTTTTTTACCGAATTTTCTTTCTCAATTGTTTCTTCAGGGTACAAATGTTGTGTTCCCAAACGGCAACATTGATCCGTGGCATGCACTTGGATTATACTCATCGAAACATCCATCAGTTGTGCCTATTCTCATAAACGGTAAGCGTTCTCTTTAGGTTTGAGGGGTTGCCTGAGGACATGATATCTCAATGCCAACACCGCGAAGTGCATTTGAATGCTACCAAATCGGGTGATCGTTAAGGCACCGTTCACTGCCAAGACATGCAACCAGAGCTTCCCACTGATCCACCATCATTGGTCAACGCTCGCAAAATTATCGCCTCAAATATCGATATGTGGCTTCGGGGTGAACAAAATCAGCAGGACGTGAAGGCGAAAATGCCAGAAGTTACATCACAAATCAAAAAAACGCGATCAAAGCTTCCAAGAATGAAGCAGTTCAGTTCGGCAATAAAAACAGTACCGTTGAAACCAATTAGAGAGGTACTTTCATTAGGATTGCCGTCAAAATTTCAGAGACATCTGAATAATCAAATTTAATGCTGATTTACCGTTCGAATAAGGCCTTCTAGGTCAACAGTATTCCTTAATGTTTCGCTCGATGAAAGATGCGTAAGTCCTATCATCTCCTCCACATCACTTAAGAACGACGATGCTCGAAGTTCATTTTAATGCATTTCGAAATTTCACAGATGACCATCACCACTCATTCTAAGAGATGCATCAGCATGAAATTTTCAGGAACTATATCACACCGAGACGATACCACAGCATTTGAACCCATTCATTTGGGGCCGTCCACTGACGGGACTCGTTGTCGATCCACCCGTGAGCATTCCGCATTCATGCTTAATCGTTTACGTATGCGACGAAGTTCTCAATAGCTACTTGGTGTTAATGATGAATTTTCAGGCACCAATCGACATGGTTGCTTACCCTAAAGGATTCGTCGCAGGAACCATTACTATGCCGGTTGATCATTTCAATGCCACAAACACCAACACATTCAATCAGGTGATTATGAGTGATGTCTCATTGAAATCTTTCAAAATCGTATTTTTGAAAATGAATAATTCAGAAATGATCATCAACAAACATTTATTGCCCATAGTTGAGTAACAAATTCCGTAAATGTGTTCTGAAACGAATACGGTGTGATCGTTTCGACGTGTTCTCGTTTGAAATCTTGCAGAGATATTGGATGAATCCCCAATATGCTAAACCAGGAGGACCTCATTTTTTGATGATCGGAGGTGAAGGAACTGCAAACACGAAATGGGTGCTAAACCCAGAAGTGCAGATCATGAGGGCAGCAAGGAAATACGACGCCACCGTTTACATGCTCGAGCATCGTTACTACGGAGAGAGCTGGCCAACTCGGTACGATCCATAGATTCATTCATTAATAAATGATTTTGCAAAACATAGGTGGTTTTGTTACTTCAATCGTTAACAAATGATCAAACCAGATGGTCTTTGACAAATTCTTTGTAATCCTCTTCATTAAATAATCTAAATCATGCAGCATTCAAATGTGAGATACTTATACGACCATCATTGCAGAAATCAATCGACCAAAAATCTCAAATGGCTCACATCGCAACAAGCACTCGCGGACATAGCTCAGTTCATTACGACCATGAATAAACGACAGAGACTGGTCAATCCTCAGTGGATCACATTTGGTGGCTCTTATCCTGGTAGGAATGATTTCTCATTCTTTGATTGCTGTTATGAAGCGAATGGACTGAAGTATGAAAATTAGCTCGGACAGATTGTGTATGAGGCGATCGTCAGTCCTTGCTACAATATAATAAGTGATTGATGCTGAAAGAACTCATTTCCAGGAATGCTCTCCGCCTGGTTCCGACAATTTTATCCTGAACTAACAGTGGGTGCACTGGCAAGCTCGGCACCGATAGGAGCGAAAGTCGACTTTTACGGTTAGTTATTTCAATTGGTTTCACTTGCATGAAACCATCAGAGTAAACAATACTGAGTTTAATAATGAGAAAATCAGAATACTTAATTCATCAGAATACTTAATCGTTGTTGCGAATTCGTTACGATTCTTCAACCCGGAATGCGCCGACAACGTTGGAAAAGCGTTCGATGAAATGCGTAAACTTTCGTTAACGCAAGAGGGACGTGCATATTTGACGAAGATATTCACGTACGTCAAAGCCGTTGGTTAAATTTATTAAGTGCCATATTTTTAGTCCCACTTCAAATTCTGTTATGATCAAGTATTTTTCTTCACATTCCACCGTGTGATTGTGCCAACAAATTTTTAATTATTTACCATCAAGACAGAGGAAATTTATTGCATCCGTTTACTCGATGCAGCCCAGGATATTGATTCTGTATATTTGCAAACATTAGAAAAAAAGTTGAGCATTGAAACACACTTGGAAGTTAAGGCCTGAATCCTAACATGACTATTGCTTGCAATGCCTGTGGCCTGTGTGCTCCTTTTGTCGCCTTCTTTATTGTACTCGATTTAAATCCGCTCCAAGAAATCGTCAGCCTCCCACTTTCACCTCAATCTCCCAAAACGTTCTCTTTAAGTTATTCAGTGCCCTCAGGATTTTTCATCAAGATCATCGATATATTCTCAAGAAGTTTTCACGAAGCTCCTCGGCATATTTGTGCGCGCAACCACTGGGTTTTATGCTCAATTTGTAGACTGAAACCAGAATGGACCGCCCAATCAACGATTACTGATGTCGACATGCAGTATTTCTTCAGCAATATTTACAGTAACTTTCAAGGTGCAGTGCAGTACAATAACGACAACAGTGTGAGTGGAATTCATATTGATAACGGATCATTTGTTTGCCATTCATCGCTATATCTCCTTACTTAATTTAGCGTGGACATAAATTGCGGGTTCCTTGAAACCTTACTAATGGATAACCAAATGAATGGCTTCAAGTGTATGAAAGAAGTTTAAGGAATTTTATCGTTTCGTTCAAGGGAAAGCATGCGATTGGTGGAGGAATAAATGATGTTTGTAAGCATATGGTGAACAATACGAAAACTCCAATCGAGAATGTGGCTGATGTTAATGCGTATATAGCGAAGTTTTGGGATGGTTACTTCAACTACACTGATAATCGCTATGAAAACTATGTTGATTACTTGAAGGACATCACGGCCATGTGTATGTTAGCTTCTTCTACGACGGTCCTATTATCTAGTGGAGCAAAACAATACGTGTGTCATAACATAAATTCGAACTCCTTTACGCTCTCGCTTTGATAGCCGCGTTGTTATTCTTGAAAGTCGATGAGAGATAAAGGGTAGGTATTATGAGAGGTGCGACGACATATTAATAAATGATGACGCACCTTATATTTTACGGTTATAATGACTCACTCTTTCCACTTACGTTTCTGACACAACATTTGATGCGCCGCCTTCATCAAACTGAGGCTAAATGTGTGATATTTTGTCCTTATGGCATGTTTTTCAGCCGCAAGTCGCAGTTGGACATATCAAACATGCAATGAATTTGGATTTTTCCAGTCAACTGATATCGGCGAAAACATGTTTGGTGGTCCGACCCCTGTGAAGTGCGTTTTCGGGAGTTAAATTGCTGTTATTGATATTACTAGTAAAGAAAACTAACAATAAGCTTTTCGTAAACGTTCACTTGAAATCGAAAGCCTCAGCAGGAAGGCGTGCATACCTCACCGCCCGCGATAAAGTCGACTGATTGCGTTCGCACGCTAAGAATACCGCTGTGCTCTCCCGATAGGAGTCCGAACCTGATCTTGCAATGAGCCCATTGATGAAGAAGCGGTGATGAAAACCTAAAAAGATACCATGATGCATTTTCATAAAATTTGCACAGTGGTGCCACCACTTGACATCTGGTCAGGCAATCAAGCATTTTTTCCAAAGATCCCTTTCTTCTGTGCTTCGTGACATTCCTGCTCATGAATTTATTTGACGTGAGGTGAGCATGCCCGTGGTGGTATAGAATTCTCATAAGCTTTTTGATCATACATCAAAATTTTAGCTTGTATCTGCACATACGCTTGCGTATAAGAGTCTGCTTGAAAGCCGTATTGCTAATCAGTGATCATATATTGAAAGGTCACTAACTCGTTATGTTTGGAAGGTTGCACGCCAACCGGTGTACTTGCCATCGCCGATCTCTGGCATATCAACATAGCGTTGTGCTTGCATATCAGTGCAATCAGTACAACTCTGAAGAATGATCACACAATTGTTATTTCATGAGATATATTCAACTGTATATGCGCTTTGTAAAACAGCAGTTTCATGTTGAACGGTCATACATTCGTATTTCTTTGACTAGAATCACCAATGCACGCAGCCAATTAGGAACGAGTGAACCATTCCACATATATTGAATCATATAGTCAACCATTCCGCATATGAAGTATTCATTTGAAATTCGTGTGATATTTTACATGCAAACATTCCGCACTTATTTTTTGCATGATCTTCACAAGCATGCACATCATTCACGCATGAGGCTAATGCTATCCGGATGAATGATAGTCTTTTGAGACCTAGAGCATGAACCCTTCCACCATCTCCTTCTACAACAATAACGTCGTATCATTAATGGCGTAAGAATCAAAAGATTTAAATTATTCTGCAGTTTCTTCATTGACACATGCCTTGATGCTTTCGGACCGACGTTTACACCAAAATACGTTTACGAAGCCAACGAAAAATCACACAACTATTATGGTGGCGTTGAATATTATCATGTACGTTAGTCACACCTGATATTTCAGTTTCGTACAAAAGTTTTAGAATGCAGACAGTGATTCTTCTATTAGACTTTCTTGCTCTCAGCATCATTTGTAATTTCCCCATCGAAGTGATGGAACATGGCAAACATTTCACGCAGATTGCTTCCTATGTTCTAAAAGTTTTACCATTCTCAGAAGCATCTGAAGATTTCAGTGTTTCCGAACATTTATGTATAGTTCACTTCCATTTCACCGAAGACATCACCGAAAATATTTTTTGCATTACTTCCATTCGGATCAAATCAGTTATCGAATTCAGGGTACGAATGTTTTTTTCATAAACGGTAATATCGACCCGTGGCACGCACTTAGCAAATACAATGGCATCGGAAGTGTCACGACAGTTCTTATGAACGGTAGGTTAGAATTGATAGGTCATTTCCATTTCATTTTAGCATACGGGTATCAGTAGAATTGAGTGCAACATTACGTGACAACTTCATCATCGTTTCACGCTTATTGTTAGATTTCCCCATCGAAAACCCTGTTTACTAAAATTGGAGAAATTTCAATAGGATAAAATTCGGTTTGTACTCAGCTGGATTTGTACTCTTCTAAGGAGAGGCTGGGAACGTAACCGGGGATTTCGAGAGCAGTCATGAGTTCATTTACGATTCAATTCTGGAATCTGATACTGGGATCTAAGAGATAATCGCTGGAATCAGCTGGACGAGATATGAGGTTTTTTTTCGGTAAACTGTAAAAACATGTGCAGAAATGGAATAGAGGTTCATGGTTCGAGCTGCCTGCCGCATCTCTGAACTGGGGTGTATGACGTTATTCTTTGCTTCTCGATGGGGAGAATTGCATTCGAAAGGTAATGTTCCGTTGACACTTCCGTGTTTACAGGCACTGCGCATTGCGCAGATATGTACCCACCACGAAAAGAAGACGCTCCAGATTTAGCACCTACGAGAGCGCTCATCGAAGGAAAGATTGGTGAATGGCTAGGTGAGCATTTTATGATTCCATATCTCTCAGACCGTTAAAACTGGCTGTGAAATGCGAATGTTTTGATTCAAATATCATTCTTCTGGAATCGATGATGTTATCTGCAGCATTAGTTTGTAAGTGAAGCAAACGGCATTTGAAATTCATCAGAAGAGTACAACGATAATAATCAGGTGATAAACGATTTTCCATGCCATAAAAAAGCAACATAATTCTAAAGCAAATGAGTTCATCCTATCAAATAAATTATAAGCGAACGCATCTACTTAAGAGAAAAGTGGACCGTGGAAACAACGGATTAGCCCTCAGTTTTGAATGTTTATCTCGTTTCTGTTCTTTCAATATCATAATCACATTCGAGCAACCGCCATTTTTTCAACTAATGTTTTGTAATGATTATACCTCAGAGTAACACATAAACCAGAGAAATCAGTGAATGAAGAGCAATCGTTACAGCAGCAAGAAACTCTTCCGCTAAGACATAACGTCAAATGACAACTAGAATCCACAGAAATCGATTATATGCCGTTTTTACTTAACTAGTAATCAGATTCATTTAAGGTGTAGCACTCCCATCATCCACAACACCTTCGACAACAAGTAAGTTCATACGAACCATCAGACTTTCAGCTTCAGAAATTATTGCGCATTCTGTGAGAATTTAGATTATTGAAATGACGAATTAACTCCTCATGACAATGTTCATTGAAATAATCGATAGACTGCAATAGCAAGAATACCAAAAACATTACTTTTCACACATCGTTTGAGTCTTATACAGTAACCAGATTTGCTTAAGGTGTAACAATCCCGACAACCAACAAAGCCTCGACGAGACGTGAGTTCTTACAAATCAAATCAGTCTTTAAATTAACATTTTGTAACAATTCCACCCCAAATAAATGCACCGACCAGGCTAACCAGTGAATCACTTCATTAGAGCAAATAGATTGTAACAGCAAGAAGCTCCTGCCGAAAACATTACTTTCGATACAACGTTTGATGCTCATTCAGTAACCGGATTTGTTTAAGGTGCAACAATCCCACCAGTCAACGCAACCTCGACGAGCCGTAAGTTTCTACAAAACAGTTCACTCCTTGAATCAATATTTTCCGCAAATAGATAGCAACTGCAAGAAACTCTTGCCCAAAACATTACTTTCCACGCAACGTTTGATTCTCATTCAGTAACCGGATTTGTTTAAGGTGCAACAATTCCACCAGTCAACACAACCTCGACGAGCCGTAAGTTTATACAAAACAGTCCAGTCTTTAAATCAATATTTTGATACGATTACACCCCGAATGAACACGCCCAACAGAGTAACCAGTAAATGAACTCATCAAAAGAAATAGATTACGACAGCAATAAGCAGTTATGCAAAGAATTTCTTCTCAAACACCGTTTGATTCTTAATCAGTAACCGGATTTGTTTTAGGCATAACGTTCGTACCAAGCACCACAGACTCGACGAGCCGTAAGTTCTTTCCCATGATAATATTTATCAAAATAACCGGAAGCTAAATTAATGTGATAGAACGCAACTCCTACAACACGCCATAGGCTGTTCTAATGCTGAGAAACGTCAGCGCGAGATCCATAGAAGGACTGGGCGAGAATCTCTGACCGCTCGGAGAGAGCACAAAATGGCAGGAAAATTCCATACGCGTGATCCTCATGTATTTTTAAACAAGCAAATTGATGTTATCAAGTCTACGAAACAGAGGAATGATCCGCGGGAACAACGGATTAGCCCTCATTTCAATAGTCTTCAAATTTCACGTGATTCCTGTCCCATCAACCTCATACGTACTTCCGTTGTATAGTACAGTTTTTTGGTCATTATTTTGTTACGCCTTCACTCCAAAAAACATACAGACCAAAGTAACCATTTTACGAATTAGCATTACGAGAAGCAGATTGCAACAACAACAAGCTCCTTCACTAGGACATTAATTTTCACACACTGTTTAATTTTTAATCAGTAATCATGCTCGTTCAAGGAAAACCTTCAACGGGTCGTAAGTTCCCCTAAATTATCAGAGATTTTAGTTTATGATATTATTGCTGAATTGGAAGAGAACGTGAACTGCTGACACCTTTATGAATCCCTTCCATAACAATATTCATCGAACTAATCGATGACAGCTACAAAATGTAATCCTTCCAAAATGTCATTGGCTATTTGAATGCTAAGAAGTGTCGGCATGGGAACCGCAATTGGCAAAAATTTCCCATAAATTTGATCCTGCTATCTTTTTAGAGCAAATGTGTAATTGGTGAATGAATTCTTTAAAGAGAGATTTCGATTACGGCAACGAGCAGCTCCTCATTAGGACCATAATTTTCACATACCGTTTGATTTTCAAGCAGTAATTACATTTGTTTAAGGTGTAACAGTCGCATCAACCAAAAAACCTTCGACGAGTGGTAAGTTCCTACAAATCCTCAGACCTTTACTTTATCAAATTACTGCTGGTTTTGACGAGAAGATGGATTACTTATACTTTTATGAATCCCTTTCCATGATAATATTCATCGAAATAATCGATGACAACGCAGAATGCACCCCCCAAAACGTCATTGGGCAATTGAATGCTAAGAAAGGCCGGCATGGGAACTACCGAAGAATTAGGTGAGGAACTATGGTAACGCGGTGATAGGAAAATCAAAAATTTTCGATAAATATGATCCTTCTGTCTTATTAAATTAAACGTATAATTAGTGAATGAATTCGTGAAAAAGAAATCGATTACAGCAGCAAAAGTAACTCTTCGTCAAGACCATAATTTTCACATACCGTTTGATTTTCAATCAGTAATCACATTTCTTTAAGGTGTAACAGTCGCATCAACCAAAAAACCTTCGACGAGTCGTAAGTTCCTGCAAATCATAAGACTTTCAGTTCATAAAATTATTCCTCTTATTGAATGAAACTTCGATTATTAAAATTTCTCATCTCCTTTCTATGATGAAATTCATCAAAATGATCGATGACGAAGCCCTAATTGAAGAATGCACCCCTTCGACCTTCGACACGCCGTAGTCTATTGCGCTGTTTGAACTATGAGCGGTGTCAGCGTAGTAATGACCTAACAATTCCTTCAAGGATTCGTAGCTACATAATCTCTGAAGTAGCGCAGTTAGAACGCGTCGTGATTGGTCACCTATTACAGGCTGACGACTAACCTATTCATTTTACGAGGCCAATAATAGTGTGATAATTTTTCAAACCTAAGTGATCTTCGTAATTTGTTGTTTGTAGCGACGACCTCGTCAACAAATCGAGCAGCTCATTGGGCACCGTTTATTCTCATTCATGTTTTGGTTCTTCTGATGATTCGTTCTTAAAATTCTCGGTTCAATGCAAACAATATTCATCCAAGAGCATGCACGCTAACGAAAATTCATCGATGTGTTGTAATCAGTTCACCAACTACAGTCGTGTTTAGTGTTAACGCAATTAAATTTCTGTTATCGTAATGCTTGCAAATTTCACTCGTAATCACATGACATGAATGTGTTTGTCACTACTCCAATTACAAGTCGTTTACTTTGTGCTGGAAGATTCAAACAAATGAGTCATCCATGAGCACAGCTCTCAGTTTTTCGATCAGTGAATTCTAGCGCTGGGAACCGCAAGATTTTTCTCGGTAATCACCGACCGAGAGCAACTCGGTACTTACCGACCGCATAATTTTGAGCGTCGGTCGATTGCAGTTCGGTTGTAACCGCGGGACGATTTGCCACGGTCAACGACCGAGCGAGTCTTGTTGGTTGCGGTCGGTAATCACCGACGGGTCGGTAATCACCGCAACTCGGTGTTCATCGACGGTCGGGGACTGCCGCAAAACCGTAGGTGATTACCGATCGATTTTCGGTGATTAGCGACTGATCACCGGCCCAACACTATCTTCAACTAGTGTTGTGCGAGGAGTCCCGGAATTCGGAGTCCCCATCCCCGAAATCCCCGTCCCCGACCATTTTCCAGCCACGGCTATTTTCGGAGACTCTCCTCATCCCCGACCATTTTCCAGTGGCGGCCATTTTCGGGGACTCTCCTCGTCCCCGGCCATTTTAAAGCGGCGGCCATTTTCGAGGATTCTCCCTGTCCCCGAACTTCTCGTCCTCGACTCTCCCCGCACAATACTAATCTGCAACTACAAAAACGGAAACAATTGATATCTACAACTGCAACGTTGCAAACAAAACAAGGTTAAAAAGAAACAGCCATCAACCGAAAAAGAACAAATATCTACAGAAAGCAATCTGGCACCTGGACAATTTGCCTGACGACGTCGTACCTAATGTAAGGACAGTTTGCCTAACAGGCAGCTTGGGTGGTCACCGAAGGGTCGGTGATTACCGCAACTCGGTATTCACCGACGGTCGGGAACTACTGCAAAACCGTCAGTGATTACAGACCGATTTTCGGTGACTACCGACCGTCGATGAGCACCGACCCAACACTAGCGAATTCCACTTAAGTCAAAGCCACAGATGAACTGCTTAGCGCAGTGATATGATAACGGCATCACTCAATTGTGTTTCCTGATCTCATCCGTTCGATAATTTCAAATTTTGGATCCATGGATTGAATGACCATGGACTGGAAAACCTGTTGAGAGCATAAGCAAAATTGGATTAATGACCATGTAAAAGGTGTAGAAAATAGATTTCACGAAACCAAGTCGCATCATCATAACCGATCAACAAAACCCGTATTTACGAGCAATCTGGACAACTTGTTAACCACGCTCGTCACTTTACTCACCCACACCATTTTATCAATTCCTGCCACGATATTCCTTGAGCCCGCTCCATAGATTACTTTGCGTAAATTCTTCGTGAATCAGATGAAAATGTCACCATTCCTTGACAACCGTTCAGCATAAATTTTATCATTGTCCCATTAATTCTCCGTGTCGCCTGAACCCACAGTTTTCACCAGATTTGAACATTACAATTCGGTAAAGAATCAAATAATATAAGGTTTTAATGAAAATTATCATTCGAGTTCCATTTCCGTATGATAAGAGAAAGGTATAATGAAACAAGAAATGTGTTCACGGCGACGATTGGGTTCGTTCTAGCATGCAACTGAGTAACTGTGTGAATGTCTGATGAATTTCGAAAGCGATAATGATCTGGCTATATTTCATCATCTGACTGATGATGTGACATTTATCACCATTATTGTCGTTTTCTAAATACATCACGCATTTAGACAATGCTGTGCTCCATTTTTCGACGCACTTTTAGCAGTGATAAGCCACTCAAAAAAATTTAATGATCCATCGTCCATTGCATTCCAGCCGCAATGTTCATTGAGCCTACACGATAGGTTGATTTAAGAATTTCAGACGCTACGTTGTCTAAATGTAGCGTCTGTAATTTGCCCAAGTTCGTTGTGTATTTGCCTAAGCGAAAATAGCACCTCCTTCAGTAATAAACAATGTTCCAACACGTCTGTCCTGAACTAAAAGATTAGGTACCGATTTTCATGCAGTTACGATAGCGCAGCATATGAATTTTGTGTTGAGTGTGATCAGTCAGTAGGTGTGCTTTATTGAATTCTAAGAGCAAGATACTATATGCTACCAGAATAATTAAGCTGGAAAGATTCAACGCAAACTATGTGCGTGTGCGATTGAAAACATGAGAATTCGTGTATCGTGTGATACCAATGTGAAGTCTCTGTGTGAGATCGACTGCGGCATCCAATGCTGTCTGTTAAATATGACAGCTATTATTGTGTACTTGTTCTTGGATGACCACTTCAGACTGCCTTATGCTTATTTCAGTGTAAATTAATAACTCCATGCAACAACAAGGGGAATTAATTTAGTTTTGTATTAGCGAGGGAAATCTGAAGAAACTTTTTTTTTCATTTTTAGGCTTCAACTCTACAGAATGCATGCAGTTCCCCTTGAAAGACTACTTCTGTCAAAGCTTGCGACTACTGATGTAATGATTATGTTTTTAATGAGAAATTTTTGGAGCGCTTCAATTGACCTTGAATTAGAAATAAGCGCGAATAGAATACCTGGATCATCCTACATTTCATTGTGATTACCGTGAGTGCATTCATTCATGAATGCAGCCCTACTGGCTGCGTGACAGTGAGCAACTTCACAGAATGTGAACTGTTTCACGCCGAACATATATAAAAGCTCATTCGAGCTGTCAATCACAACGCATGGAAAGTTCTGATGTGCTTTTCTTTCCTTCGTTCCGAAATACGTAAGGATGCTTGCTAAAAATTTCGCCGTCACAAAACATCGGACCATTGTTTCTCCTAATTGTGAGACATTAAATGTTGTCTATAGCAAAGGTGACGTGTAATATGGAATGCCTTGTCATACCGACGCATTGCTTACCAATAAGCTCTGCACAAAGTTCGATTGCACTGAATAAATGCGTTAAGAAGCGCATCATGAAACTGCTCATGCTCATGTTATCAATCATGTTATTGCGTCAAAAGTACATTCGCGACTGTCGTTTCCTACGGTACTAAATCATTCCAACCAAAAAAAAACAACCTATACGGACAAAAGTGGATTATTCTATTAAACGATTTAATTTCGTTTGCATAAGAGTTATCAGCATTGATCGAAAAAAGTTCGTGACGTTCATCAAGAGTTCAGCAGGAATGAATCATGCGCAAAAAAGATGATCCGTTTGATGGATTATACAGCCATAAACATGAAACAGTGTAAACACTATCGAGATTACTACTAGAGCATGAGGAATTTGTTCCTCTGTTTTTGTGAATGTGACTTGAAAACTACAACTGGAATGATATAATATTGTTCAAAACAAAACTAGCGCAAAGAGGTGAAATTGCGAAACTCCTTATTTAGACACGGTGTCCTATCGAACCAATGGTAGTCATTGCTGCTAAACTATTGATAGTGAACCATTAACTGTCACATCATGAAAATCAATGTGACGCATCTTCTCTTTAATACGTTTCAGAACATGAATTCGACGTTACGGTAAGCTGACGAAAACTCTATCGTGAACAGTCAGAGTGCGCATTCATCAAAAAAATGGCTGCAATAATTTTTATGGCGGTCATTTGATGGCGCCTTATTGTCAATAATAAACATTTTTTTAATGAATGATTCACAGACATTCCCATGCAAATGATAGACATGCGGTTCAGAATGACTCATTCGCATTGTTGATGCATAACTTGTCTGCTAAACCATGAATGAAATGCACCTTAATTTATGAAATTCTTAACCCGTATAGAATTCAGCGTGATTTTTCTGCGATGACTCAGTGTGAAATATCTTCTCTCTAATATCTTTCAGAACTCAATTCGAAGTTCAACTGTACTCTGATGTCGATGGGCGGTTCCCAATGAGACATTCTTGTTTCCTCACAAACTGTTGACCATAGACTGACTATGAACTGGAACAAATTGCTCCTGATGCATTGAATACTGAAGATATACTGATGAGATTTTCCTTTCCCAAAATCGTTAGTAAATATGTTGCCTACGCAGATCGGAACCTCAGTACAAAATGTCACGAAGGTGAGTGAGAAAACTGCAACAAAACTGAAATGGACAGATGATGAAATTGTGTCATTTTAGATTCAGGTATATCCTTCAGAAATGGAATGTTTTGGAAGTGGGCTCGTGAAGCGTTGGTTTAGCTTTGGCGGGTTCAGTTGATGTTAAATTGCTCGTGGCTTAGAAAACATTTCTAAACCTATGAAACACTCTCTAGATTACAAACGAACGCTATGAACCGTAATGAAATCTATGAACTTGATCGTGACTTCGTGATCAATGAACACAATTCACAGGATTCAACTAACCATGAAGGTGCAACTGATTTCCTAAACGCTCCTAAAGCGATGAAAATTTGTTTGGAAACATAATCAGTATCATGACACGAAACCAGAAATTCTCAATCCTGTGGGCATACAGAGACTAATGTCGACGTTCTGTTAAGCGATGGAAAAAGCAAACAAGTGATAAGAAAACACCCAACAGATAAGAAAATTTTAGCATCGATTGTCGGTATCATTTTAAGCCATTTTATGACATTGATAAGGAGCAAGACATTAAAGATCGGTTCAGATCAGTTATATTTTTAAAGAATAATGCAGCTCTAGTGAATGCAACACTGCTGGCTAGTGGCAGCCGGCTTAGAAGATATTCCTAAACATATGGAACGTTCTCTAGGTTACAAACGAATATTTCATTGATATTGGTTATGCTCTGAAGCGAGCGCGGAGTGTTCGCAGATATTATTGAAGTTTGCACAGATTTGCTTAAATTACCACTGTTATCACTTAGATCATCAATATTTCAATACACCTTTCACTGTGCAACTTCGATCTCACTTTCTTCATTCATCAGATTTCAATTACCAATTTCCTTACAGGATACGAGATGGAGCGCATCGCTTTTTCGACGGCTTTAGTCTTGTTTCTCGTTTCGGTAGGTAGAACGATTTGCCTTGTGTCACCAACTGCCATAGAATCTGTAATACGAGTCTCGTTATAACGATCCAAAATCATGTTCTCTCAACCACTACAATTAGCTTACCCCTTACTGAAAACTTCGCACATGTTTCATTCATCCAAAGCACTCCATTGCATATGAAATAATTCAGGAACTGTTCAGCAACTGGAATATATAAACTTCAGGGGGTTGCGCATGCGAAGGACTCACAATCGCGGATACCTGAATTCTTTATGGGCAGACCTCGTAAAGGATTTTTAGGCGGTCTATTAGCACATAAGGTATATATATATATATATGCATTATACATCACTTTTGCTTTGAGAATCTCCCATTTGCACTCTATTGAAAAATGTGGGAAGTTTGTATGCACCTGATAGTTCCACTCCTTAAGCGGTTAAAAAAAAACCTTTCTTCAAAGCAGAAATGCGCTCTGGACGGTTTTCAGCTCTTAGCAGCCCAATTTGCGTGTTCTTTGGTGCATTCATTGTCGGCAACCACCATACAAAATCTCGGCAATCTCCATTCTTCTTGGAAACTAACGAGTGCGTTGAGTGTTTATAATCAAATTTCAGCCACACATTCGTGCCCAGTTTGACGCTTCCACCGCCAAATTTGATCAACTTTTGGACCATTTCACCCCGTCTGATACGCGTAAATGGAAGCAGGTAGATAAAGCAATCTTATTTGCTGTCGATAGACCGAATTCCTTCGTCAACACCAATGGAAAATTGTTTTGAATGTTACCGTAAAGTGTCGACTGCGGTGATCTCATAGGATCGCTTCCTTCAGCCAAATTTTAATCAGTTTCTTGAAGTGGCAATCTGAACTGAACGACCCAATGTGACGATGAGGAATGATGAGCTTTCGTGAAGTTTTTCCGCCCAATCGCTTTGTTTTGATGCAGTGATAAGTGATTTTCATTGAAAAGCCGCAAGGGAGAGGATTTGAGGATGGCAAAAACCTTTAAATTTGCAGAATTTCTTCTATTTCAGCGCTACTTTTATAACATGAATTACTACAAAACAAATGACCGTGTTTTTCTGATGCTTTACGGTGAGTCTAGTGCGGACAAATATCGGATCACCTCTACAGCTTACCCCTTGGTGCGATGGGCAATGAATCATAGTGCAGCACTGTTTGAACTGGAACACCGTTTCTATGGAGATAGCAGACCGTTTCCGTATGTGTCATTCGATTTACATTTTCTTTTTAGCAATTGATCGGAACAGAACGCAGTGAATTTCCATTTTTGAACTCTTTCGAACATCGACAAGACGCAAAAAAAAATTTTTGTACAAAGCAGTCACCAACATTCAGCGACATTTACCTCGTAATGGTTTGCACATGAGGTGACGGTAAATAACGTATTTTTCCTTTCTTCACTGACTGAGTAAGTGATTGAATTTTGAAAATAAGCTGTGGAGCAAGAATCGCGTAGCTTGGTACGGATTGCCTGTTGATCTTAGCTGGTGCGACCAAATGGAAATAAAGAGTACTGTTAAGGACAGAACAGTAATTCTGAGATTGGAAAGTGATTTACAGGACGCTAACTACGGAGAATTTGAAATATCTCAGCAGTAAACAAGCGGTCGAGGATGCGGCTTATTTCATACGTTACATCAATGAAAAGTTCAATTTTTCGGATCCAAAATGGGTGGTTTTTGGTGGATCATACTCGGGTTTGGCTCAGTATCGTTTACTCATATATTATATGCTTCAGAGCCATCAGTGTCAAGAAGTTGTTGGTTTACGGGGGTCATACTAAATTTTCAGGATAGTTGAAAAAGAATAGCTGAAAAGGAATACCCATCATATCTCACATATTCCTCACCTTCACGTTATTAACCCCTATCCATTTATTGCTTAGCATCAGTGGTGCTGAACAAAAAATACTCTACTCAAACAACTAACAAAAATTTTCCTGTAAGGCGCTTTGGCCGCGTGGTTGCGAGAGAAGCATCCAGAATTGGTTGTGGGCGCAGTGGCGAGTTCGGCACCAGTCGAAGCGAAGCTCGATTTTTACGGTCTGTTCTCATTGTTCAAAAAACAAATCAAAAAAAAGTGTTTCTGAGTATTCTATTAGAAACTGTTGGTTGATGGCTTCTAAGTTGACTTCTCCTATCTGTTAAGATAGGAGAAGTCAGCTCCAGCCCTATCGTTGGGGAAAGAAACTTTCGCCATAAGCACTTAAAATATGGTTCAACAATCACCACTATCATTTGATGTAATCGTTCGGCTGACTGGACAGAGATTTGGACTCAGTTGCTGTTTTTGAGGAGCATATCCATGTGACACGCAGTATGATTAATCAAGCTGCCAATGTGATATGTAGAAAAAGGAAATTTTCCTAATGAAGAAATTTCCGTGTCCGCTCAGTTCATCTCTACAGTAGTTCGTTAACTGCTTCTCGTTGATTTTAGAGCGATTTATCAATAGATCCTTAGATGCATTTTGCACGACAAAATGCATAGGTGCAGCATTTACCTGTGTTGCAATTGTAAATTCCGTTTATTATAATGAGTTACTTCTTTTGCGTGTTTACAGAGTATCTTGAAGTGGTTCAAAAGGACATTCGTTCCAGTAGTGTGCCATGCGCCTCTGCGATAGGAGAAGCTTTCAATGCAATGTCCGAATTAATATGGACAAAAGAAGGACGAAAGAATCTCACTAAAACATTCAAGTATGCATTGCGTATGGAATAGATTATTCACATTTACATGGTTAGGAAGCAAAGCGTAACTATCTGTGGGGACCATAGAACACTCATGAGATCCTCACACTATTTATAGCGTGCGATAGGGGAAATTCGTTTGAACTATTATCTAAACGGAATCTGAGGGGTACAAGATAATGCACAGCAAGGTGAACCATCTGAGCCGAGTCGATTGAAGCCTGCCGGGAAATGATTACCTATTCCATCAACACTTTATATTGTTCTGCGAACTGAGTCTAGTCTGATGTGAGTGCAAACTGTGGATGAAGTGATATGAGCTGCATGAGCCATACCTCAGTGCTCCTTCCTCATTTCTCATAATGAGACCCATCCACAACTGCTACATGCGTCAAAGTATGTTTTAGTCTCATGATCCACGCGGACCAAGTGGTACAGTCCGTCAGTACCCTTACACTACTTATGACGGTATCTTTATCAGGGAACTGATTGCGATTATATCAAAATTGTGTTGATCTTATAGCCTTTTTATTCTTACAAAAATATTAATGATCCAGCTGACATAAAATCGAGCTAACGTATGAAGATAAAATTAATGAGTTACAAGCTTTCAGGTTAACACCTGGGCTCAATGAAATATCACTTCGCTATAAAGACATGGAATATTTCTTCCAATCGATGTTCTCACCCTTTCAAGATCTGGCACAGTATGGAGGAGAACAAGCTGTAAGGGTTCACATTAACTATTATCACTTATCGTATTCTTTAAGCAGGGAGTTTGAGACAAAACCATACGTCGCTTCTAACGTCTGATTTTATGTCATCGCAATTTTGAAAGTTCCTTTATTTTATTTTCTGTAACTTTTCGGACGATTTTCGACGATTCTGTACTGATGAGAATTCACATTTCTATGTTCCTGATTCATATTTTAGATGTGACTTCGACTACAGAATGTACCGTAGCCAAAATTCCTCTTGAATCTAGGAAAGTGGAAGTCATTCTTTCACGTCACATCACTGCAGAAGGATGATTTGTATTTACATGTGAAGACAAAACCTTTTCTACTCATAAATACATAGCTTTCGATATCAACTCATATCAATTCTAACCTTTTCTTTTGCTTCGCTCGTTCCATTCAGAGAGAAATAAGGATCAGGTCGAGAAACGTCAGTCTTACTTAATCCGATGAGAACACGGAGAGTATCGCTGCAATTTGGATTGTAATTCTTGAATGCCTCTTGATTCTTGAAGGAACGCGACACAGGTGCTGTAATTTGCCATTTGAGTTTGATCGTTAGAGGGCAAGGCAACCTGCTGGATTCCATCTATGTCACGGGCAATCAAGCAGCAGTTTCCGTAGAAATAACAAATCGAATGTTTTGATGATAGAGCTGTAATGCTCAAACATTATAGATTGCAAATGCATGCCGAATAATGACTCAAAGTAACATCACTTCATTCGACCGTTTGAAAGAATTATTCATCAAATTGAGTGGAGGATACGAAATGGATATCGGTTACGATGCATTCATTAATGAACTGAAGAACATCACATACAATCATGAAGACGGGGGTTGGTGAAAATTTAAATGCACAATTCAACGTTTTCGGTGATAGATGAGAAATACTTCATTAAAATTCAGATACAAGTGGGACTTAAACGTAGTCAGCTCTGTCAATGAGTGGAAAAAACGATTAAGCAGCGTTGCAGAATTCATATCTCTCTTATTATTGCCCTTACATGAGAAAGAAAGAGCAAGTTCGTTTTGCTGGCGGAAAGTAAACCAATGTTGATTGTAAGAAGGAATGAAAAATTAAAGCAATTTAGCAGCTTATCGCTGTTGGATGTGGCAGACGTGTACAGAGTTCGGATATTACCAAACGACCGATCTGGGTCGAAATATTTTTGGCAGTGGATCGCCAGTGAAGTAAGCTTTGTGCTTCACAGTACATGATTGAACTATCTAACGGGACCAGTGCTCAGAATTTTCAGGTGGAAGTAAAGGATGCGGCCTTCAGAACGTGGCGTAACCTAAAATTTAAAAAAAACCTCCTTCCGGCATGCAACTCCTTTGCTTCCTTCACGAATATGGGCCTGCATTTCGCAATTTTGATAACGTTTGTAGTCGGCGCATTGCTGAGTAGCAGCTCATGGCCATGAAAGAATTTCAGTTACGCAGTGGATATGTGTAATGATATCTATGGGCCTGAGCATAAAATAGAAACTATCGATGGAAAAATTCACGAGACGTTGGAATACTTCGGCGGAAACCATCACTTCAATGTGAGTCGATTTCTGCGCAAATGATTCAGTTGGCAGCTCTCTTTCAATCAATGCTATTAAACTGCGTAACAGATAATGCCAAAGTCCATGGCATTATTGCGCTTAGTTGGACAGAACATTCCTCAATTGTTTCTTCAGGGTACAAATGTTGTGTTCCCAAACGGCAATATTGATCCGTGGCATGTACTTGGATTATACTCATCCAAAAATCCATCAGTTGTACCTATCCTCATAAACGGTAAACGTCCTCTTTTTACTCGACAGATTGTCAGAGGATACAATATCAACACTGCGGATTGTATTTTCAATGTTACTAAATTAGGTGATCATTAAGGCACGGTTCATTGCCAAGACATGTACGAAGAGAGTCGCTATGATCCGCCATCTCTGGTCAAAGCTCGGAAAATTATTGCCTCCAATATCGATAAGTGGCTTCGGAGTGAACAAGAACAGCAGAACATGAAGGCTGAAATGCCGAAAGTTACATCACAAATCAAAAAAACGCGATCAAAGCTCCCAAAAATGAAGCAGTTCACTTCGTTGCTGAAAAGAGTACCGTTAAAACCAATCAGAGAGGTAAATTCGTGATTATCGTCAAAATTTTAAAAACTTTCGCCTGGCCAAATTAAAACGTAATTCAAATGAATTCTCCAGATGAAGATTCTCTTGGTGTTTCGATCTGTAAAGGGTGCGTTGGGCCTATCGAATCCTTCAATTCATTCGAAAATAGCTTTGCTCGGAGTTCATTCAAATTATGAACCATCATCGCTCATTGTACCAAATACATCAGCGTGTAATTTTCAGGAATTATATCATACTGAGACGATACCACAGCACTTGAACCCATTCATTTGGGGTCGACCACTGAGGGGACTCGTTGTTGATCCACCCGTGAGTATTTCGAATTCATGCTTAATCCTTTACGTATGCGACGAAGTTCTCAATAGCTACTTCATGTTAACGATGAATTTTCAGGCACCAATCGATATGGTTGCTTACCCTAAAGGATTCGTCGCAGGAACCATTACTATGCCTCTTGATCATTTCAGTGCCACAAACACCAACACATTCAATCAGGTGATTATGAGTGATGTCTCATTGAAATCTTTCAAAATCGTATTTTTGAAAATGAATAATTCAGAAATGATCATCAACAAACATTTATTGCCCATAGTTGAGTAACAAATTCCGTAAATGTGCTGTGAAACGAATACGGTGTGATCGTTTCGACGTGTTCTCGTTTGAAATCTTGCAGAGATATTGGATGAATCCACAATATGCTAAACCAGGAGGACCTCATTTTTTGATGATCGGAGGTGAAGGAACTGCAAACACGAAATGGGTGCTAAACTCAGAAGTGCAGATCATGAGGGCAGCAAGGAAATACGGCGCCACCGTTTACATGCTCGAGCATCGTTACTACGGAGAGAGCTGGCCAACTTCGTACGATCCATAGATTCATTCACCAATAAATGATTTTGCAAAACATAGCTGGTTTTGTTACTTCAATCGTTAACAAATGATAAAACCAGATGGTCTTTGACAAATCCTTTGTAATCCTCTTCATTACATAATCTAAATCATGCAGCAATCAAATGTGAGTTTCTTACACGACTATCATTGCAGAAATCAATCGACCGAAAATCTCAAATGGCTCACATCGCAACAAGCACTCGCGGACTTAGCTCAGTTCATTACGACCATGAATAAGGAACAGAAACTGGTCAATCCTCAATGGATCACCTTTGGTGGCTCATATCCCGGTAAAATATGTTCCTAAGAGCTGACTCTCGTTATGGAACGAATGAACAGAATTATGAAAATTAGCTCGGGCAGATTGTACATGAAGTGGTCGTCAGTCCTTGATTACTATATAATAAGTGAATGTTTCTGAAGGAGATCACCTTCAGGAATGCTTTCCGCCTGGTTCCGACAATTTTATCCTGAACTAACGGTGGGTGCACTGGCAAGCTCGGCACCGATAGGATCGAAAGTCGACTTTTACGGTCAGTTATTTCAACTGGTTTCACTTGCACGAAACCATCAGAGTAAACAAGATTAAGCTTCAAAATGAGAAAAAATCCCTTTCAGAATACTTAATCGTTGTTGCGAATTCGTTACGATTCTTCAATCCGAAATGTGCCGACAACGTTGGAAAAGCGTTCGATGAAATGCGTAAACTTTCATTAACACGAGAGGGACGTGTAAATTTGACGAAGATATTCACGTACGTCAAAGCCGTTGTGCTATAATTCACATTCATTCACGTAATTTATTAAGTGCTATAATTTTAACATGTACTTCTGTCCGCAACGAGAAATTTTCGATGCACTTCAAATTCTGTCATGATCAGTTATTTCCCTACACATTCATTCACTCATGTGATTGTGCGAACAGTTTCTAATCGTGATAAAGACAGAGGAATTTTATTGCAACCATCTACTCGATGCAGTTCAGGATGCTGATTCCACATAGTTCGAAGCACTAAGAAATACTTGGGCGTCTCCTACTTTCCCCTCTCTCTTGAAACATTCTCCTTGAGTCATCCACTGCATTGGCGTTTACTCACCGGAAGAATCGAGATATTGCCCAGAGATGTCCACGAAACTCCTCGATATACTTGTTTGTGCAGCCAACGGGCCTTATGCTCAATTTGCAGACTGAAACCAGAATGGACTGCAGGAACAACGATTACTGACGTCGACATGCAGAATTTCTTCAGCAATATCTACGGTAACTTCCAGGGTGCAGTGCAGTACAACAACGATAACAGTGTGAGCAGAATTCATATTGCTATTATAGTAGATCGTTCGTTTATCAATTATCACAATTCCTCTCACAAAATTTTATGTAGACATTTAATGTGAGTTGCTTCACGTCTCACCAATCGGTATTCGATGAATGGCTTCAAATATATGAAATACATATAGGGAATTTAACCGCTCCATTTAAGGGAAAGCATGCAATTGGTGGAGGAATAAATGACGTTTGTGAGTATATGGTGAATGATGCGAAAACTCCAGTTGAAAATGTGGCCGATGTTAATGCGTATATAGCGACGTTTTGGGAAGGTTCTTTCGACTACACCGATAATCGTTATCAAGATTATGTTGATTACTTGAAGGATATCACGGCAATGTGTATGTTAGATTCTATTGCAACGACTCTGTTATCAAGTGTAGCAAAACAGTTATGCGTGATAAATTGAATTGAATCATAGCATAAATTTGAATTCCTTTATACTCTCACGTTAAAGGGCGCGCTGCAATCCTTGAAAGTGGATGAGAGATAACGAATGGATATTGTGAGAGATGTGAGGACGTTTTAATGTTTTTAACGGGTGTGGGCGAGGAAAATGTTTGTAAACCCTGCTTTAAATGATGATGCACCTTAAATTTTACGGTTATAACAACTCAATCATTCCATCTACGTTTCTGACATTAACATATGATGCGCCGCTTCCATGGAAGTGAGGCTAAGTCGATGATATTTTGTACTTATTGCATGTTTTTCAGCCGCAAGTCGCAGTTGGACATATCAAACATGCAATGAATTTGGATTTTTCCAGTCAACTGATATCGGCAAAAACATGTTCGGTGCTCCGACGCCCGTGAAGTGCGTTTTCGGAAATCAAATAGCTCTTATTGATATTAACAGCAAAGATAGCTAATCATTTTGTAAACCTTCACTTGAATTCTGAAGCCTCAACACGGAGACGTGCATAGTTCGCCACCCATGATTGAGGAGGTCGCATAAGAAACCAAAAACCTGAATTGAGAAACGTTTTCAAAAGAAGCATCATCTCGAAGGCGTGAGACGAAATCAATGCGTAGAAATGGATTGTTTGCGTCTGATTGCTTCCAATGCCACTGTGCAATCCCAATGGGAATCCTGCAGAACCACTAAGCTCATTGATGGAAAAGGTGTGATGAATACTTGAAAAGATACCAAAACACATGTTCCGAAAATTTGTGCCGTGGTAATCGTTTACATCCAATCAGGCAGCCAAACATCTTTTACACAGATGCCTCTCCTCTCTGCTGCACGACATCCCTGTTCCTGAAGTTATTGTCGTGAGGTTATCAGAAATCAAACTGTACCCACCGTGATAAAGAATCGCCATTGATTTTCCACTCTTACAGCAGAATTTTTGCTCATATCTGCATACATTTTTGCATATATCAGACTAGTTGGGCGGCATATTGGTAGTTGGAGATCATAAGTTAAAATGCTCCGACCGCTCGACATTTTGTCAATCATACGCCAGCCTGCGCACATGTCCTTGACAACCTTAGGCATATCAACATAGCGTTGCGATTGCATACAATGCAATCGGTGCAACACTAATGACTCCTTTCATTATTGTTATTTCACAAGAATTGTGTTCAACATTGGATACTCCTTTTAGAAGCATCAGTTTCATGTTAATTGTAAACCGCGTCTATATGTAAGCATTTCTCCGATTAGAACCATTAATACATACAGACCACTAGGAACGAGTAAATCATCAAATCATTGCACGTTGTTGAATAGAGCATATGGGTTGATATTTGAAACGCAAACATTCCACTCATTTTTTCGCATAGTTTTCACAGCCATCCACTGCATCGCACGACAGTACGCTTAGAGTGACTAACAATCTGATGAGTTTTTTGACACTCTGAGCATGAATTCTTCCAACCTCCTTCTATGCCAGCATGGCTTGAATGTGTTAAAAGAGATTTTAATTGATCTGCAGTTTCTTCATTGACACATGCCGGGATGTTTTTGGACCGACGTTCGCACCAAAATACGTTTATGAAGCCAACGAAAGATCAAACAACTATTATGGTGGTGTTGAATATTATCACGTACGTTAGTCGCATCTGTTTCAGCTGCAAAAATTTCGGAATGCAGATACATTCTTCTCTTAAATTTCCTGGCTGCCAGCGTTATTTATAACCTCATCATCGACGTGATGGAACATGGCAAAAATATCACGTCCATTGCTTCTTAAGTTCTATCATTCGCAGAAGTTTTTCGAGCACGGGTCCGCATAAAGGGGAATTATCCATTTTTGGTTTGGTTGGAAGTGTCAGGGGAGGGGGTACTCGAGAGGGTTGGGAAAACATTTCAGAGATTATGCGTGGAAAGAGTGAATTATTGTAGAGGAAGAGGGATAATGACACCCTGTCAGACCATCGAAGGGGGTAATGGAGTACCCGAGCATGGGGAGCACTGTCCAAAAGCATTCAAAGTTTACAATGATTCGTCTGCAGTTCAGTTGCATTTCACTGTGACATCGCCGACAGTACTGCATTAAACCACTCCAAATAACGTTATCACTGCTCATATTCAGTTAACGAATTTAGGGTACGAATGTTGTATTTACCAATGGTAATATTGACCCGTGGCACGCACTTAGCAAATACGACGGTACCGGTAGTGTAACGACAGTCCTTATGAACGGTAGGTTAGAATTGATAGGTCATTTACATTTCATTTCAGGATCGGTAGAATTGAGCGCAATATTACGTATCAACTTCGTCAACATTTCATGCTCAGATTTCTCCATCGAAAATTCTGTCAACAAAAATCGGAGACATTTTAATTGTCAAAAACTAGCTTCGATCAGGTTTTGTGTGACGAGCGTGGAATTTATGCATCTTAATAGAGAAAATGTAACCAGGAATTTGGAGAAAAGTCTTAGTTTCATCAGAGACTTAATTCTGGGATCTGCTATTGCAATCTAACAGGTGACCGCTGGAATCTACTGGATCAAATGTGAGGTGTTCAAGTGAATTGTGAAAAGATGTGCTGAACTGGGATAGAGATGCACAGTTTAAGCACTCTGACGTTATTCTGCGCTTCCACACCGGAGAATTTTAATTGGAAGCCGTATATTTCACTGACGTCTACGCGTTTTTAGGAACTGCGCATTGTGCAGATATGTACCCACCACGAAAAGAAGACGCTCCAGATTTAGCACCTACGAGAGCTCTCATTGAAAAAAAGATCGGCGATTGGCTACGTGCGTTTTCATGATATCGTTTCTTTGAGACCTCTAATGTGATTTTGAAGTGCGAATGTTTGGTTGGATTCACCTACCAGTCTCCTAAAGACAATAGCGATAATGATCAGTTGATGGACAATTCTCCGTCACGTACCGAAAAAATCATACCAAGGAAAAGAATCCATCCAATCACATGAATCGTTCGAGAACGCATCTATTGATGAGAAAACATGAACTATAGAAAAACCCCATTAGCAGTTCCATCAGCGGTGTAGTAAAGGGAAGTTAACTTATACCGTGTGGTTAGGAAGAGCGTTTACAACGAACGTTACATTTACTTATACAAACATCAACAATGAGCAGAACAAACTTTCATTATTTAGATTAAGGTAGGATAAGAGGTATGATGCTGCAATAAATCATCACCCTTAACCTCACGTGATTCTTTTAACACCAATGTCCCAAATTAACAGATGAAACCAGATTAATCAGTGCACCAACTTGACAGATAGAAAAAGAATAAAATAGATTACAAGGTTCTTCACTCGAAATTTAATTTCACGTACACTTTGATTCTCATTCAGTAACCGTATTTGTTTAAGGTGCCACAATCCCACCAGTCAACGCAACCTCGACTAGCCGTAAGTTTCTACAAAACAGTCCAGTCTTTAAATCAATATTTTCCGCAAATAAATAGCAACTGCAAGAAACTCCTGCCTAAAACATTACTTTCCACACAACGTTTGACTCTCATTCAGTAACCGTATTTGTTTAAGGTGCAACAATCCCACCAGTCACCGCAACCTCGACGAGCCGTAAGTTTATACAAAACAGTCCAGTCTTTAAATTAATATTTTGCGCAAATAGATAGCAACTGCAAGAAACTCCTGCCCAAAACATTACTTTTCACACAACGTTTGATTCTCATTCAGTAACCGGATTTGTTTAAGGTGCAACAATCCCACCAGTCAACGCAACGTCGAGGAGCCGTAAGCACTCCAAATTATTACACAGACCAGAGTAATCGGTGAATGAATTCGCTGAAGAGAAGTAGATCAGGACATCAAGAAGCGTCTCCACTAGGACATTAACTTTCACTTACCGTTAGGCTATTCGAATGCTATGAAACGTCAGTGCGAGAACCATAGAAGGATTGGGCGGGGACCTCTGATGGCTCGGGGAGAGGACTAATTGGAAAGAAAATTCCGTAAAACAGGTCTTGCAAAACTTTGAAACAAACGAGTCGATGTTACCAAACGAAGCGTAAGTAAACACATCTATTAAGCAGAACAATGGATCGCGGGATCAACGCATTAGCCCTAACTTTAGCAGTTTGCGATTTTCATCTCATTCGTTTTAGGTCAATATTACACTTAATTCCTGTCCATATTTTGAATAAATATTTTGCAACGATTTCACTCCAAACTAACGCATAGACAAGAGTAATCGGTGAATGAATTCGTTAAGGAGAAGTCGATTGCAGCAATAGCAAACTTCCCATCTAGACATTAGTTTTTACGTATCGCTTGATTTTTAATCAGTAATCATGTTTGTTTGTGGGGTAATAGTCGCATCAACTAAAAAACCTTCGACCGGTCCTAAGTTCCTTTAAATCCTCAGCTTTTCAGTTTAAGGAATTATTTCTGATTTTGAAGAGAACATGGACTGCTGATACTTTTATAAATCCCTTTCCATGATGACATTCATCAAAATAATCGACGACCAAACTTACATTTGGGAATGCAACCCTTTCTACACGCCATACTGCTAAGACAAGTTTCAGTGTTGAAACCACCTAACATCTGATTTCGTAATTCTGTTAACTTTGAAACAATTTGAATTGGCAACGAAATCCTGAAAATAACCCCATTAGATTCCCGCCCTGGTTGGCTATTCACTTCGACCCGATGATTGACTAAATTCATTTTAAAAAATATTAATGATGATGCGATACTTTCCGGAAAATAATTGATTATTGTAACTTATTCATTGCAGCGACGACCTCGTCACCATCTCGAGCAGTCCATCGGACACCGTTCATTTGCATTCCTCTTTTGGTTGTTTCGATGATTCGTTTCTAAATTTCTCGATTCAACGCAGATGATGATCTACATTCAACAACATGCTCGACGATGAGAAATCATCGATTTGCTGTGTTCCAATTCACCGATTACTGTCATTTTAAAGTCCAAATCTTTTGGTTCTTCCGATGATTCGTTCTTAAATTTCTCGACTGAATACAAACGATATTCATCTAACAGTAACAACATGCTCGCTAATGAAAAGTCACCGATGTGTTGTGTTCTAATTCATTGATTACGATTATTTTTAATGCTGACGCAACCAAATTTCTGTTATCGGAATGACTGCAAATTTTACAAGTGATCGCATGACGTGAATGTGTTTATCACCTTAATGCATGTCAAACTGATATGAACGAAATGATGAAGATTTGCAACTGCACTCAATTTTATCTTACCTACATTTTATCACTCCAAAAAAGCACCGACTAACGCAAAGGGCGTTTCCTTAGTGTACTGTTCAATATTAATCTATCAATTAACAACTGCGAACAATTATAATATTCAATACAGCATCCATCACTGTCATATGTAGCATATTTCAAGAGATTTTCGAAGATTATATAGTGTGATATTCATCGAAGCAATCCCAATGAAGTATTTTCATCGAGCTTGACTCTTAAGCTTTGTAACATCGCGGTCAAGGGTTATAAACGAACAAACACAGGCTCGGTGCAAATGAAACATCTGAAGATAAGGGAAACTTGAGAACAAAACTTGTGAGAAAGTCTACTGAAATAATGAAATGATCAATGATGAAAATACAGATAAAACGACAATATATTAGGCGATGTGTAACACAGCATCAAAAATGGTACATTCTTGAATATTCTCAAGTCGAAAGATCTTAATACCGATGCTAACAATTTTCTGTAGTGAACAGTTCACAAAGGTTGAATATTCAGTTCGTTAATCAGTGGAATTCACATCTGATCTTCATGACTTGCAGATGAAATATTGAAGCCGTCTTATTTGATGAGATTAGGCATGATAGCTAGTAATCGTTAGTCGTTAGTTCCCTTTCTTTACCACAGTATTTCCAATATTCATTCCACTGCATCAAAAGCCTGATCTGTGTCGTACCTCCTATAGCCTGACACTTCATGACTTGTAACTGGCGAATTTGAATAAACATTCGAAACGATCAACAAATTCGTTCAGTGCACTTCTGAATAATAACAATAAGTGTATCGGATGGAAAATATATGTACATTAATGTATTTTCAGTGTATAATTTATTCTCCGTTGCGCCACTTCGAACATCACGAAGTATGCTGTAATATTACCATGTAATTCATGTGCACCATGGTGATTCTACACTACTGATAGTCAAAGATATCAGTTTCAGAACTACATGACATATTAGTGATATCGATATTTGGACAATATTTCGTCTTTTGCTTCAAAATTTCACCGATTTCGCTCCAATTCGTTAAAATCATCTTTCAAAAGCACGGTGCAGTCAAATAATGCATCTCCTTAATTGCAGCATGTCCTTGTTGTCTTGTCAAAAAAAAACTCCATCTAATGCGCTCTTTTGACCTCGAATTCGCGATGAGACCATAACCACATTTCTCAGTTACTTGAAAATTGTGTTAATCACTACGATCACCAGAGTGAAATGATCGTTTAGTGCGGAAATATGGCTCTACTATCACTGCTTATGAAATTCTGATCATTTTTGTTTGATTTTGAAGTTGTTTTTGAGAAATGTGCGCCAAAGCGAGAATGGTTGACAAATTCATAAATTCGATGAGCGGAGAATGTCACGGAATGAATTTTTAGCTGGGTATACCAAAAATGTCGTCGCCGCGAGAAATTTGGCAACGAGAACAGATAGAGACACGCAACGGTGTGAAGAATATCGAGATTGGTACTGGGACATGAGGTATTGGTCTCTTTTTTGTGACAGTGAATTGAAAAGTTCGATTGAATTAATATAATATTGTTCAAAGCAAAGCTATTGCACAGAAGTGGAAGAGCGAAATTCTTTATCAGAGACGATGTGTGCCTTCTTAAACCAGTGATGCTCTTTGCAGGTGAGCTATCGATTCTGAGTGGTTATGTATGACGTGATGACAATCTCGAAAACTCCATCATAAAAATTTCATTACAAAGAATCAAAGTACATCAGAAATTGGCTGCAATACTTCTCATGGCGTTCAACTGATGGTGCGATGTTGTTGATAGTACGTTGGTTTTCATGGATACTTCATGCACTTTCCTCAGCAAATGATAAAAACGAAGTTTAGTTTGATTTGTACACACTGTTTAAGCAGTACTTGTCCGCTGAATCGTAAATAAAATGTACCTAAACTTATGAGACTGATAACCTGCATGGATTGCAACGTGATTTTTTCGCAACGCTTCGACGTGATAAACCTTCTCATCAGTTCCTTTCAAATCAACAATTCAACGTTCATCTGTACTCTGATGTCGATAGGCGGTTCCTAATTATAAGGACATATTCTTGTTTGCACATAAACTGTTGCACGTAGACTGACTATGAGGCCGAAAAAAATGCCTCTGATACATCGAAGATCGAAGTTGTAGTTTTTTCCAAAATATATTGCTTACTTGGCCAGATTCAACTCTCAAAACCAGTATAAAATGTCAGAAAGGTGAGTGAGAAAAAAGCAAAATTTGAAATGAATGGTTAATGAAATCATATTACTCGCAATTTAGATGTATTCATGGGAAATGGAATGACTTAGCAGTGGGTTCGTGAATCGTCAATTTGGCTCTGCGGGATTCCGTTGATATTAATTAAACGCTATGCACCGATAAGAATGTATCGACGAACTTGATCGTGACATAGCGATCGATGAACACAGTTTCCGGAATTCATCTGGCTTTGAAGGTGCAACTGGTTCGCCTAACTATTTCTATAGGGATGGAAATTTTTTAAAATATGAATAGCATCAGGACATGAACCACAAGTCACATTTTCTCACTGCAGTGGGCGTACAGAGACTAATCTCGACATTCTCTTAAGCGCTTCAGAAAGTGAACAAGTGATCAGAAAACACTCAACAGATAAGATTTTTATCGGCACTGATTCTCGGTTTCGTTTTAAGCCGGCTTATGACATTGATAAGGAGCAAGACAATCAAGATTGCTTCATACTAGTAGCCGTTTCAAATAATAATGCAATTGTAGTGAACGCAACGGTGCTGGTTAGTGACGACCGGCTAGGAAAATTTTTCAAAAATTATTAAAAGCTGTTTAGATGACAGACGAATAACCAGCACCGAATATTCCTTCGGTATTAAGTTGTGCTCTGAAGCGAGAGCGGAGTGTTCGCAGATATAAATGAAGTTTGCTTACATTTGCTTAGATTACCATTATAGTCACTTAGATCATCACTCTTTCCATATACCTTTCATTGTGCAATCTCGATCTCACTCGTTATATTCAGTTTTCATCAGCTAACGATTTTCTTGCAGGATACGAGATGAAGGGCGTCATTTTTTGGACGGCTTTAACCTTGCTTTTCCTTTCGGTAGGTGGAATGTTTCGTCCTGTGTCACCGATTCCCATCTATTCAATAATATCAGTCTGGTTATAATGTTCCAAAATTAAGTTCCTCTCGACCACTACAATTTGTTTACCCCTTAGTGAACTTTCCGTACAGGTTCCGTTCATCTCAAGCAATTTACTGAGCTTAAAATAATTCAGAAAGTGTTCAACAAATAGAAACTGTCAACTTCAGGACGTCGCACTGGCGAAGAACTCACGAACGCGGATACTTGATTTCTTCATGGGCAGACCTCGTGAAGGATTTAAACGCGATCCATTAGCGGATAAAGTAGACATTTGCATTATATATCAGACATCCTTCGAAAATTCTTCCGTTATCAATGTATCAAAAATATAAGAAGTTTGCATCCACCTAATAGGTCCCCTCCACAAACGGAAAACTGCCCGTACCTTCTCACCACGAATCCGCTCTGAACGATTCTCAAACTCGCTGAAATAAGCATACATTCTGACCGAACTTTCAGACGTCTAATTCTTATGTTCTTTCGGGCATTCATTATCGGCATGCCAGACGTAAGAAATTGGCAGTCGACATTCTTGGCCTCACACTCTCTCCCTGTAAAAAAGCGTTAGAAAAAAGTTCTGTCGAGTGGTCACGATTAAATTTCAGCCACACATTCGTGCTCAGCTTAACTATTCAACCGCCACAATTGAACAACTTTTGGATCATTTTAACCCGTCTGATACGCGTAAATGGAAACAGGTAGATACATCAATTTTGTCTGCTGTCGATATGCCGAATTTCTTTATCATCACCAATGGAAAATTATTCTGAATGCTACCGTAAAGTGACGATTGAAGTGATCTCATTGATTCCTCGAGCCCAGTTGTTATGAATTTTTTGAAATGTATATCTAAACTAAAGCGTAACCTGAACGACACAACGTGACAATGCGAAAAAATGAGCTTTTCGGAAGTTTTTTCGCCTAATCGCTTTGTTTTGATGCAGTGATAGATAAAGCTCGCTGAAAAAACTCATAGAAGAGAAGTTTATGATGTAACAAATTTTTGTGTTTGAACTAGTAAGCCAAACGAAAGAAAGGCGAATGAAGTTTGATGCCGAAATGCACAGCATTTTTTCCTTTTCAGCGCTACTTTTCTAACATGAAATACCACAAACCAAATGGTCCTGTTTTTCTGATGCTTGGCGGTGAGTCTCCTGAAAGTCCGGCTTGGGTCAGTTATGAAAAGTTGCCTTGGGTGATTTGGGCGAAGAAACATAATGCAGCCTTGTTCGACCTTGAACATCGTTTCTACGGCGAAAGCAGACCCCTACCGTAAGTGTCACTTGATTTATACTATCTTGTTAGCAATTGATCGGAGCAGAACACAGCGAATTTGCGTTTTCGTACTCTTCGAGACACCGAGAGGACGCAAAAAAACTTTTTTAGTGCAAAGCAATCAGCAATTTTCCGTGTCGTTTACCTCGAACTAATTTAAATATGGGGCTACGAGAAAGGGTGGGTTTCTCGTTTCATAATTGGTTTTGTACATATGAAGTGGGCATGAAGAGCATAAGCGATTGGATTTTGAAAATGAGCTATGGCACAACAATCGCATGTTTAGATATAGATAATCCATTGATCTTAGATGGTCCCGCCGAACGCAACTAAAGAATAATGCTAAAGACTGAATGATCATTCTAAGATTCGAAAATGGTTTTCAGGGATCTAGCTACCAAGAACTTAAAATATCTCAGTAGTAAACAAGCGATCGAGGATGCGGCTTATTTCATACGTTACATTAATAAAAAGTCCAATTATGTGAATCCGAAATGGGTGGTTTTTGGTGGTTCATACTCAGGTATATCTCAGTATGGTTTGCTCACATCTTATATGCTTGAGGCCATCAATGTTAAGAATTTGCAAATCGTTTACATGTGATTATACTGAAGTCTGAGGAAAGTTGAAAGAAAATCGCTGTAAGGAATAAACACCCATCATATCCCACATATTTTCCACCTTTACGTCGTCAGCTCCTAACTATTTACTGCTAAATATCAATAATATTGTGAGGAAAGAATATCTTGCTGAAACCTAAACTGAAACGTTTCTGAGCAGGCGCACTGGCCGCGTGGTTACGAGAGAAGCATCCAGAACTGGTTGTGGGCGCAGTGGCGAGTTCGGCACCAGTCGAAGCGAAGCTCGATTTTCACGGTCTGTTCTCATTGTTCAAAAAAACAAATCAACAAAAACAAATGATTCTGAGTGTTCTATCAAAAGTTGTTAATTGATGGCATTCGGTTGAGATAAGAGAAGTCAGCTTCAGCCATATCGTTGAGAAAAAACTCACTGCGCCATAAGCACTCAAAACGTGGCTCAGCAATCAACATTATCATTTGATGCAAGTATTCGGCTGACTGTACAGAGATTTGGACTCGGTTGCTGCTTTTGAGCAGCGTACCTGTGTGAACGCAGTATGATTAACAAAGGAAGTTGTCTGAAAAAAGAAAGAAACTTCCGTGTCCGCTCAGTTCATCTCTACAGTAGTTCGTTAACTGCTTCTCGTTGATTTTAGAGCGATTTATCAATAGATCGTTAGATGCATTTTGCACGACAAAATGCATAGGTGCAGCATTCACCTGTGTTGCAATTGTAAATTCCGTTTATTGTAATGAGTTACTTCTTTTGCGTGTTTACAGAGTATCTTGAAGTGGTTCAAAAGGACATTCGTTCCAGTAGTGTGCCATGCGCCTCTGCGATAGGAGAAGCTTTCAATACAATGTCCGAATTAATATGGACAAAAGAAGGACGAAAGAATCTCACTGAAACATTCAAGTATGAATTGCGTATGGAATAGATTATTCACATTTACATGGTTAGGAAGCAAAGCGTAACTATCTCTGGGGACCATAGAACACTCATGAGATCCTCACACTATTTATAGCGTGCGATAGGGGAACTTTGTTTGAATTATTATCTAAACGGAATCTGAGGGGTACAAGATAATGCACAGCAAGGTGAACCATCTGAGCCGAGTCGATTGAAGCCTGCCGGGAAATGATTACCCTGCCCATGAATGTTTTGAATTGTGTGACCTACACCTCAGTCTGAGTTGTGTGACCAACACCTCAGTGATCCTTCTAAATTTGTGCTAATAAAACACATCCGGACCTGTTAGCTAAATCAAGATTTACTTTGCTCTTACGATCCACACGAATAGGGTGGTAGAATCCGTCAATATCTCCACGCTGCTTATCACAGCCTCTATATTATTGAACTGATGTTGATTCGTTTCAAAATTGCGCTGATCTTTGAACTTTTTCTAGCGGAAACAGCATCTCTCTAAAGAAGTATGAGCGATCGAGTGAATGTTTTTTTTAAGAATCACAAACTTTCAGGTTAACGCCTGGGCTTAACGAAAAGCCACTTCGCTATAAAGATATGCAAACGTTCTTCGGATCGATGTTCTCACCCTTTCAAGGTCTGGCACAGTATTATGGAGAAAGAGCTGTAAGGATTCATATTAACTATTATCACTTCATCGTATTCTTTAAGCAGGGAGTTTGAGACGGAATCATACATCGCTTTCAATATCTGATCTTATGTTATTTCAATTACGAAAGAATTTTTACTTTACTTTCTATGACATTTTGGACGATTTTCGAGACTCTGTACTGACGAGAATTCATACCTTTATGTTCTTGATTCTTTCTGCAGATGTGACTTCGATTATAGAATGTACCGTAGTCAGAATTCCTCTTGAATCTAGATAAGTGTTAGCCATCATTTCCCATCGGTCATTGCAAAAAGATGATTTTTATTTACACGCGGAATTTATTAATTCATTTTTTCTTCCTTTTCCATTCATAAATACATAGCTTTAGATATCAACTCATATCAATTCCGTCCCTTCCTTTTGCTTCGCTCACTGTATTCAGAAAGAAATTAGGATCAGCTTCAGACACATCAGTCTCATTGAATCCGAAGAAAACACGGAGAATTATCGCTACAATTTGGGGTTGTAATTCTTGAAGGAACACGGCGCAGCTGTTGTAATTAGCCATTTGAGCTTGATCGTTAGAGGGCAAGGCAACCTTCTGAATTTCGTCTATGTCACGAGCAATCAGACAGCAGTTGCCAGAGAATTACCAAACTGAAGATCTTGATGACAGTGCCATAATGCTCAAACATTATAGATTGCGTCTATGTGCCAAACAATGACTCAAAGTAACATCACTTATTTCGACCGTTTGAAAGACTTATTCATCGAAATGAGTGGAGGAGACGAAACATCATATGAAACGGATATCGATTATGATGCTATGATCGATGAACTGAAAAACATTTCATACAGCGGATACAGTGGTTCGTAAAAATTTAAATGCAAAACTTAACGTTTTCTAAATGTAATTAAAAATACTGCATTGAAATTCGGATACAACTGATTGTCGAATGTAAACTTAATCATCTTTCGCAATGAGCAGAAATATGAATTCGCAGAGTAGGAAAGCTTATAAGTCGTCGACTCTTATGCTTAAAAAACGCCGTTTTGTCGGGGTAAAATGAATCATTTTGGTGATGAGAAATGAAAAATTGAACAATTCAGCGTCTTCACGAAGCTGGATCTGGCAAACGTGTACAGAGTTCGGATACTTCCAAACAACCGATTTGGGTCGAAATATTTTCGGCAGTGGATCGCCAGTGAAGTAAGCTTCGTTCTTCATAGTGCATGATTGAACTGTGCATCTAACGAGGTAACGGTCCAGAATTTTCGTTTGGACTGGCGTGAAGGATGTGGCCTTCAGAACGTAGCGTAACCCACAGCTAGAAAAATGACAGAAATGACAGAAATCCTCCACTTCCTCCGCCTGAATTCGCCTGAATTCCACAATTTCGATATCAATTTTAATCGGCGCATTATTCAAACCTGTCGTTATCGAGCACCACCTCATTGCTTACGTGATGACATACTTTCGAATATGAGTTGTCACGGGATTGCATCCATATCCACCCTTTAATTGGGGGTGGACAAATCTGTCGACTGTTGGTAAATCGTGAAATTTCAAAAAATGGAACGTGAGGAATAAAATGACATCGCTAACTGGGAAATTGTACATCCCATGTGTTTACCTTTCTAACAAATTTCATCCAAACAAGTCTTTACGCAACCTTAGATCTTTACATAACCTTAGATCCATCAGCCGATGCTTCAGCCACGTTTATGTAGTTAATGTCGCAAGATAAGGCAGAAGAGGCAATCGGAAATTTTAGATTCAGAGATTATCAACGATACCCACAATCCGGCTTTCCTACGAAATCTTTCACATCAAAATCCATAAATCCTCAGAATGTTAATGAGCAACAGTTCCACTTGACATTCATAACCCGAAAATCTGATTGCACCGTCCGCATCAATGTAACTGTTCCTAAAGCAAACCTTCACCCACCCCCCCTCCCTCACATTGAATAGAATGCGACTGGGGCAAAGCACTCGATAAATTTATCTGGATTGAAGGCCATCGGGTTCAATAATTTTTGGGTAACTGCGTCTATATCTTAATATAGGATCTTTGATCTTTGAAAGTGATCCATTTGACACATGCCACTGGGAGAATGTGCTTTAATTCATCGTTATCAGGGTACATTTTAGCCATATTTTATGTTGCTGCGATGATTGTTGCGATTTTTAGACTGAATGACTTTTGAAAAACAGCTGTAATGATATTTTGAATGAAAAGGCATTTCGCTTTCAAGTGCTGGAAGTATAGAACGAAGTTCTTCAGCAGCAGCTAATGATTATGCGAGGATTTCAGTTTCGAAGTGGATATGTGCAATGACATATACGGGCCTGAGCATAAAATAGAAACGATCGATGGAAAAATTCACGAGACGTTGAAATATTTCGGCGGAAGCCATCACTTCAACGTAAGCTGATTTCTTCAAAAATGATTAACTATCAGTTAGCAGCTCTTCTTCAGCAATGCTAATGAATTCTGCACCAGATAATGCCAAAACCCATGGCAATATTGTTTTAAATTCAACGGAACTTCCTTCTCACTTCTTTCTTCAGGGTACAAATGTTGTGTTCCCAAACGGCAATATTGATCCGTGGCATGCACTTGGATTATACTCACATATACAGCCATCAATTGTGCCCATCCTTATAAACGGTAAGTGGCCTCTTTTTACTTGAGGCGGTGTCAAATGATACGGCATCTTAATATCAACGCTATGAGGTGTATTTCCTATGTTACTGAATCAGATGACCATTTAGGCACGGTTCATTGCCAAGACATGTACATCGAGAGACCCTCTGATCCACCAGCTCTAGTCAACGCTCGCAAAATTATCGCCTCTAATATCGATATATGGCTTCGGGGTAAACGAAAACAACAGGATGTAAAGGCTGAAATGCCAGAATTTACATCACAAATCAAAAAAACGCAATCAAAGCTTCCAAAAATGAAACAGTTCAGTTCGGTGCTGAAAAGAGTACCGTTAAAACCAATCAGACAGGTAAAATTGTGATTGTCGTCAAAATGGTGGAGGCGTTCGAATGATCAAATCAAACACTGATCCATCCTTCGAATGAATTCTCCAGTTACATGATATTTTTTGAAGTTTCGCTCGACGAAAGATGTATAAGTCCTATCAGCTCCATCACGTGATCTCAGAATGGTGCTGCTCAGAGTTCAGTCAGATAATTTTATTTCATTATGAATTATTACAGCTAACGATTATCCCTAATTCTAACATATGCATTAACCTGAAATTTTCAGGAATTATATCATACGGAGACGATACCAGAACACTTAAAATCATTCATTTGGGGCCGACCGCTGAGGGGACTTGTTGTTGATCCACCAGTGAGTATTTCGAATTCATCTTCAACCCTTCTTATGTGATTCGGAATTCAGAATACGTACCAGATATGAATGATGAATTTTCAGGCACCAATCGATATGGTTGCGTATCCTGAAGGCTTCATCGCTGGAACCATCACTATGCCTCTTGATCACTTCGAGGCCACAAACACCAACACATTCAATCAGGTGATAATGAATGATATCTTCGAGGATTCCAATGATGTCTCATTGGAATCCTTGCAGATCGTATTTTTAAGTAAGTTACCGAGAAATTATCATCAACAAATAATTATTGCCCTTATTGTTAGTCAAATAATAAGTTCCGTAAACATTCTCTCAAACAAACACATTGCGGTGGCGTCAGCGTGCTTTCGAGCGGCCTGATTTGAAACAACTTTGCAGAGATATTGGATGAATCCACAATATGCTAAACCAGGAGGACCTCATTTTTTGATGATCGGAGGCGAAGGAACTGCAAACACGAAATGGGTGCTGAATCCAGAAGTGCACATAATGAGGGCTGCGAGGAAATACAACGCCACTGTTTACATGCTCGAGCATCGTTACTACGGAGAAAGTTGGCCAACTCCGTAAGTTGCATAGATTATTCAATACGAAATAATTCTGCAAACCTCAGTCCCTTTTTTACTTCAATCTCTAACAAAAGTCAAATCCTACAGTGTTTGACCAATCTTTCTTAAATTTCTCCATAATATAATTTATCCCATGCAGCAATCACAGTTTGTTACACAATCATCATTACAGAGATCAATCGACCGAAAATCTCAAATGGCTCACATCGCAACAAGCACTCGCGGACTTAGCTCAGTTCATTATGACCATGAACAAACGACAGAAACTGGTCAATCCTCAGTGGATCACATTTGGTGGCTCTTATCCTGGTAGGAATGATTTCTCATTCTTCGATTGTTGTTATGGAGCGAATGGACTGAAGTATGAAAATTAGCTCGGACAGATTGTGCATGAGGTGATCGTCAGTCCTTGCTACTATATAATGAGTGATTGATGCTGAAGGAGTTCGCTTTCAGGAATGCTCTCCGCCTGGTTCCGACAATTTTATCCTGAACTATCGGTGGGTGCATTAGCAAGCTCGGCACCGATAGGAGCGAAAGTCGACTTTTACGGTCGGTTACCCCAATTTGCTTGGAGAAATGTCGTTTTCGTTTGCATGAAACCGTCAGATTAAGTAAGCGTAAGATTGCAATTGAGGAAAAATCTATTCCAGAATACTTAATTGTTGTTGCAAATTCGTTACGATTCTTCAATCCAAAATGCGCCGACAACGTTGGAAAAGCGTTCGATGAAATGCATAAACTTTCTTTAACACAAGAGGGACGTGCAAAATTGACGAAGATATTCACGTACGTTAGAACGTTCGCTTAAATTTTAAAATTACAACCATCATACTCTATATTTTCAGAAGTTTTTCTATTCACGAAGAGGAATTCTCTGATATACTTTTATTCAGTTATGATGCAATTAATCCGCTAGTTTCATACACATTCACTCTTCCATGTGATTGTGCGAAGAAATTTTTAATTATGACAGAGACAGAGCAGTTTTATTGCATCCGTTCACTCTATGCAGTTCAGTATATTGATTCTCTAGTTGGACACATTGAGAACAAAAACCTGTACGTTGAAACGCACATAGAAAGTAGGGTGGGTTGGGGTCATATATCTTAGCCTTGAATTGTAGCAACTAATTCTGATGAGTAATGCTGGTAGTGCCTATCAACTCCTTCTGTCGCCTTCTTCGTTATCGTACTGAATTTAAATTCCGTTCCAGAAAATCCTCTGTCTCCCACGTTTCCCTCACTCTCCGGAAACATCCTCCTTGAGTCATTCACTGCATCAGCGTTGACTCACCGGAAGAATCGAGATATTGCCCAGAGATGTCCACGAAACTCCTCGATATACTTGTTCGTGCAGCCAACGAGCCTTATGCTCAATTTGCAGACTGAAACCAGAATGGACCGCACGATCAACGATTACTGACATCGACATGCAGAATTTCTTCAGCAATATCTACGGTAACTTCCAGGGTGCAGTGCAGTACAATAACGATAACAGTGTGAGCAGAATTCATATTGCTATTATAGTAGATCGTTCGTTTATCAATTATCACAATTCCTATCACAAAATTTTATGTAGACATATAATGTGATTTGCTTCACATCTCACCAATCGGTATTAGAGTGAATGGCTTTAAATATATGAAATACTTATTGGGAATTTAACTGCTCCGTTTAAGGGAAAGCATGCGATTGGTGGAGGAATAAATGACGTTTGTAAGTATATGGTGAACAATGCGAAAACTCCAATTGAAAATGTGGCTGATGTTAATGCGTATATAGCGACGTTTTGGGATGGTTACTTCAACTACACTGATAATCGCTATCAAAATTATGTTGATTACTTGAAGGATATCACGGCAATGTGTATGTTAGATTCTATTGCAACGACTCTGTTATCTAGTGTAGCAAAACAGTTATGCGTGATAAATTGAATTGAATCATAGCATAAATTTGAATTCCTTTATACTCTCACCTTAAAGGGCGCGCTGCAATCCTTGAAAGTGGATGAGAGATAAAGAATGGATATTGTGAGAGATGTGAGAACGTTTTAATGTTTTTAAGGGGTGTGGGCGAGAGAAATGTTTGTAAACCTTGCTTTAAATGATGATGCATCTTACATTTTACGGTTATAACATCTCATTCATTCCATTTACGTTTCTGACATTAACATATGATGCGCCGCTTCCATGGAAGTGAGGCTAAGTCGATGATATTTTGTCCTTATTGCATGTTTTTCAGCCGCAAGTCGCAGTTGGACATATCAAACATGCAATGAGTTTGGATTTTTCCAGTCAACTGATATCGGCAAAAACATGTTCGGTGCTCCGACGCCTGTGAAGTGCGTTTTCGGGAATCAAATTGCTAGTATTGATATTCATAGCAAAGGAAGATAACCTTTTCTTAAAGTCCATTTGAATTCTAAATGCTCAACAGGAAGGTGTGTATACCTCGCCGCTCGCGATAAGGGACATTACTTGAGAAAGCATAAAAAGCTGTGTACAGAATCGTTTTCAAACGTCGTAAAAGGATGAACTCCGTGAACTGAAGTAGATTGACTGCGCTTGTATGCTGTGCAATCCCGACAGGTGTACGTACCTACTCTTCAATTGAGCCCATTGATGAGGAAGGTGTGATAAACACTTGAAAAGTTACCACGATTCATCTTATGAAAATTTGTGCGGTAATAATCGCTGATATCTGATCAGGCAGTCAAATAGGTTTTCCACAGACCCCTTTCTTCTGTGCTCCATGGCATCACTACCCATCCCAGTATTGTTATTTCACGAGACTTCTGTACAACTCTAGATGCTGTTTCTAAAAGGGTCAGTTTCATGTTAATCCTGAATAGTGGCTATATGATTAGGACCGTCAACAAGTGCAGCCAATCAAGATTGAACTGTTGCGCGTTAATTGAGCATGAAGTATTCATTCGAATATCGGTTGATATTTTACATGCCATCGTTCTGCACTTATTTTTTACGTGTTTTACATGGTCATTCACCTCGTTGCACGACTGCATACATAAGACGATTATCAACCGGATGATTGACGAGTTTTTGGACTCTTTGAGCATGATTTGTTTCTCCACCCTCTTCTAGGCCGGCAAAAATTGAATATCATAACAACCAAGAGATCTTAACTATTCTGCAGTTTCTTCATTGACACATGCCGGGATGCTTTTGGACCAACGTTTACACCAAAATTCGTTTACGAAGCCAACGAAAAATCACACAACTATTATGGTGGTGTTGAATATTATCATGTACGTTAGTCACACCTGATATTTCAATTTCGGGCAAAAACTCTGGAACGCAGATACTAATATCTGTCTCGATTCTTCTTGCTGTCGGCGTCATTTTTCACTTTATCGTCAATGTGAGGGAACATGACAAACATTTAACGTTGATGGTTTTTATTTTCTAACATTCACCAAAGCTTCTAAACTTTCAAAGTCTCCGAAGATTCATTAAGATTCACTTTAATTTCATTGACGACATCGCCGACAGTATCTTACTTTCATTTATACGCTTTCCAATGAACTTATCCACTGCTCACAATCAGTAACCAAATTCAGGGCACGAATGTTCTTTTCACAAACGGTAATATTGACCCGTGGCATGCACTTAGCAAATACGATGGCACCGGAAGTGTCACGACGGTTCTTATGAACGGTAGGTGTATCATGGAACTCTTGGATGCAGTTTATGTTTGCGCTGAAGACGGAGTGGGGATCGCGAGTAATTGATGATTGGGGTACTGAAGTAGGAGTACAATCTTCATCCGCATCTTTCGCAGTAATGCTCCGTATTAATGTCCTCAGCAATAATGACATTGGCTAATGCATGAGCCAAAGCATGATGTGATACAGACATTATAAAAAACATGAGACATCAACGCCGCAACGAGGATTGTCGTCAATAAGATTATTCGCGACAAAGTTAGAAATGATACGTCATTTCCGTTTCATTTTAGCTTGCGCGTATCAGCTGAATTAAATGTGATATTTCGTGTCAACTTCATCAACACTCCATGCTATTTGTTAGATATTTATCCAAAAAAAAACCCTGTCTAGAAAATTAGACAAATTTTCAAACGAACGAGTTCGCTTTGTTCAAATTTTGCGTAGCAAAGGTAGATTTACACTTTTTTCCGGACAAGCTGAGAACGTGAATAGAGATTTCGAAAGCAGTCTCGAATTCACTTGTTTTACTTCTGAAAGCTACTATTGAAATCTACTGGATGACTGTGAGGTGTTGCTCAGTAAACTGCAAAAAAAACTACGGAATTGGAGTAGATATACACATTCGATGACGTCTAGTACATGATGTTATTCTCTACTTCTTCATAGGAACCACTGAAATAGAAACCGAATGTTCCGTTGACGTTCGCGTGTTTATAGGCACTGCGCACTGTGCAGACATGTACCCACCACGAAAAGAAGATGCTCCAGACTTGGCACCTACGAGAGCGCTCATCGAAAAAAAGATCGGTGAATGGCTAGGTGAGTTTTCATGACTTCGCTCGAATTTTTGACCCAATTATCAATCCTCTGAGATCGATGACGTTATCTGTAGCAAGCAGTCTCTTGCGTAAACTGAAAAAGTCGGCGATGGGGAAGGACTGGTACAAAATTTCGTAGTCGGAGATGAAAAGGAAGAACTCGATCTTGTTTCTGTTTCCGAATTTTTCTCGGAAACAAAACTTGTGAAGGGAGTTAGCAGGACTTTTTTCCCAGTAGAGCCGTTGCTGCGCAATCATTCTTCCAACCATAGCAGACAGCAGCAACAAACATACATAGCGCAACCATAACATCTCGAACAGTCGAATCGGATAATCCGCATACTCCGCACACGGAGTGCCTTAGTAGCGCAAAAAATGGTGCGAATATTGCTGTTGAAATCGCTTCGAAATTGCGTTTTTTATGCCTTGATCTGACTGCGTCAGTTTTCGGGGAAAACTCGGGGAATTCCCTGAAAGTTTTCGGAGAATACGGATCCAGAGAATTCTGCAAAAGTTGGAGATGGCAAAGTCGGGGACCGCGAAAACGCGGTCGGCTAGGGAACAGAGTTCCTGAAATTCCACGATCCCCGCAAAGCACTTGTAGCAACTAATTTCTAATTGAAACAAACGACAAATAAAATGCACCAAAGGACTATAACGATGATCATCAGCTGGAAAACGGTTCTCCATCGGTTCGGTTCATCAATTGTTGTCAGAAAAAGGAACTTCATTTTAAAGCAAACAAATTCATCTTATCAAATAAACCATGACTAAACTCACCTATCAACGTGACGAATCGATCGCAGATACAACGGATTAGCCCTCACATCAGCAGTTTTGAAACTTCATCTGATTCCTGTTATATTAACACCACACATACTTCCGAGCAACAGTCCATTTCTAAGTCAACATTTTGCAGCAATTTCACTCCAAACTAACACATACACCAGAGTAGTCGGTGAATGCATTCATTAAAGAGAAATTGATTACAACAACAAGAAACTCCCTCATTACTGCATCAATTCATAATCAGTAATGAGATTTGTCTAAGGGGTAACAGTCATGACTGGTCGACGGTTTTCACCCAAAAAATCGTCGATCAGCCGTAAGTTTCTAAAAATCATCAAACTTTCGGTTTATGAAATTATTGTTCATTTTGAAAAGAATGTGGACTGTTCATATCTTTATAAATCTCTTTCCATGTTGATTCCATTAAAATAATAGATATGAAACCTACATTAAAGAATGCAATCCCTTCAATACGTCATAGATCTACGAGAGGTTCCAGCGTTGAAACCACGAAACAATTGAATAGGGAATTCTGTTGAGATGGACACAGTCTGAATTTGCAAAAAAATCCTGTAAATGACACTATTAGAATCCGTTCGTGGTTGGTTCTTCACTTCAACCTGAGGATCGACCAATTTCGTTGAAGAACTGCTAACGATGATGTGGTAGTTGCTCAAAAATAACCAATTATTGTTTGCAGCGCCAACCTCGTCAGCATCTCGAGCAACTCATTCGACACCGTTCATTTTCATTCCTCTTTTGGTTCTTTCGATGATTCGTTTCTGAATTTTTCGATTCAATGCAGACGATTCTGATTTAACAACATGCTCGCTAATGAGAAGTCACCGATATGTTGGGCTCCAATTCACCGATTGTATTCATTTCTAAGGTTGACTAACTAATTTTGATGTCTGTTATCGTAGTACTTGCATCTTATCATTAAGTTTTACCTGCAATCATATGACACGAGTGTGTTTATGACCTATCCGTTAATAAATGGCTTTATGTGTATTGGAAAATTTAAGCAAATTAGTCATCCGTGAACACAGCTGTCAGTTCCTAAATCAAAGCATTATACAGCTAAAATCATAGATGAATTGAAAATAAATAAATAATTGTGAAACCACCTCATCCATCGGAAAATTTGCATTCAGAATATGAATCCATAAGATGAATGATCTATGGAAAACCCGTTGAAATCACAAACAAAATTCGATCAGTGTCCATCTGAACGCTGTGAAAAATGAAACACACGAAAACAATTCAGCTGAAGCGCCAACGAAACACGATCTCTGCGAGCAATCTGTTCGACGTCAGTTAACCACGTCCATCAGTTCACTCACCTACACCACCATTTCAAATTTCATTCCTTTCACCCATCACGGCTTAAATTCATACTGCTCCATCTGTATTCATCAAATCACTCAATATGACAGTATACCTTTTATTTGGATCAAATTCTTGCTTTTTTCCAAAGAAGATGCGTTATAACGTTCAATGCAAGTTGCACTCCATGACTACTTAGCCTCTTACATGGGGAATAAGTTCACGTAAGAATAGAACGAAACAGAACAACTAAATTTCTGAATGTCCTTAAGGAACAACTAAATTTCTCAAGTCCTTAAGGACTTGACAGAGCATAACAGAGCACTTTGCCGAAAGTATCGAACAGAATCATCACTAATCTAGAGCAATGCGCGTTTTCAGATGACGCTATTTCTTATGGTGACGAATATGAAACTCGCATGATTTATCATTTTCAGAAACTGACGTCTTGTGTTTTAGGAAGGAAACAAATAAAAATTCTATTTGTATCCATCCTTCAGCAGAACACTTCTTCACAGTCCGCGACTGCATCGACCAAATTAAATTGGTTATCAAACTTCACTATCAAAATGTCCCACAAAAACAAAATTGTTTACTAACGCTATGAAGTTGCCACAGGCTCGCTGCACATAAAAATAGTCTTAAAGGAACAGCAGAACAGAAAATAGAATGGTAGAATTGCACTTACTGATTGCACACTCAGCATTGAGTAGCTGAGTCTTCCCTTTCGACTAATTTCTATGTTCTAACCAGTGTTGGGCAATAGCGCGCTATTCCGCTAGTCCGCTAATAGCGAATAGCGGAATAGCGGAATAGCGATATCGGAAGTTCGAGTGAATAGCGGAATAGCGATAGCGGGAACGGCGCTATCGCTGTTCGATAGCGGGCAACCTCCGCTATATTCCGCCATCTTCCGCTATCAGTTTATTTACAAGTGAATGTATAGTCACTGAGATGCGTAATCATTAAGATATCTAAATTGCGATGTCTAAGTACATATTTGTGCTGCAACGCTCCACTGAATTCGATCTACTGAGCTCCTGCGGGCGATTCGAAGTTAAACATTCAATCGTAGTTCGCATATTTTCTTTTAATGCTCCCCTATCATCTCTTTTCAAATCATAACATTATGTGACTCTTATTGATTTCAGTGGTGCTGCGAGGAATTTTTCTTCGTTTTCATTTTTTCATCCAAGCTTTTTTCCGTTTTCTTTTTAGATCGTGTTGATCGTTATGGAACCAGTTGGGCGTTGTCACGCATGCCAATCGAGGTAGAGATCCAAATGAGTGGATTGCTTTCCGATGATAATTGCACTTTCCGATCTTTCTCCCAACGCTTTTGCTGTTGTGTTTCTGGGGATGACAACGGTGATATGTCGTTTTTACAGCAAGATGATGAAAAGCGATAATGACGTGCAAGGAGTCAATGTGGAGTCAACACCTGGCCCTTCGAAAAGTTTGACTGAGTATGTGATTTTCAAGAGGGAGGAAAAGGACAAATATGTAGTAGAGTGCAAGGAGTGTATGCCATGAAATAAGTTGTCATAAAAGCAGCATGTTCAATGTGAAAAATCATTTTCAAAAGAAGCATCCCACGAAATATGCTAAAATAGTCGATGCAATAAAGAGTGCGTCTAATCGCGGCAAGAGGTAGGTTTTGTGTTATTGCAAATTCACATATTCATGACTTGTGAAGTTCGGAGTTACGTATGTATCCCTTTAAGGCATGCTCAGTGATCTGTAATTTAGATCTGTAAGTTAGAACATCTAACTGAAGTATAACCCTGATAAGGTACGAGCAAAAGGTATGCTAAGATGTTTAAAGAGGTCTTCGGGATCACATAAACGTTGATGTGCAGAAAATTTTGAACAGTGGGTAATATTAGAATTCATACAGAGTACGATCAGTTCAGCTGATTGTGAGTATCCGAGTAGCAATGTCCGGAAGTGAAGAAAAGGGTTTCTGTGCAACAAGTGACAATAAATGAAACAGGATGAAAAGTTTATTTCTCATGTAAACTGCTGAAAATTTCACACAATTGTTGGAGCTGTTCAGTTATTCATTCAAAGGATTTTAAAAGCATCGGAATCATTCACATTTGGTTCAATAGAAGCCTTCTTTCATAAATGTCAGTGAAAGTCATTGACACAAAATTAATTCAATTCCTCACTTCCAAATATTTTAGAAATTTTGTGAGAACTTAAAAATTCATCTGAAATGAATGAATCCGATGTTGAGTTTATCTTCAGGAATCATATGAAAATATCAATCAATCGTTCTTGATAACAGTTCAGTTTATATTTCGTCGAAGTCACAGTAATTCTCTGCGTCGCCTGAAAAAAAAATTCCACCCCATTTAAAATTAGCGGTCAGTAATGAATTCAATAATATAAGGTTTGACGGAAGAGTGCTATTCGATTACCATTTTCATGTGTTAAAATGAAAGTGTAATGAAACAATAATATTACGAATAACAAGTGATATTCAATGACCATAATAATCAATAAGAGATTAACTTTAATTTATTGCAGTATTACTGTATTAAGAGATAGCTCATTACTGCTTAAGGGAATTGTGTGACATCATAGCTATATATTCGCACAGGATTGCGTGTACACAAAAGCATACATGATTTCTTTTGGCAGACGAAGTAATGAGTAGGCATGAAATAATCGCATCTGTCCGAATACCAGCCGCTCTGATTACTGTTGATGTTCTCGTAAACGCATTCACCTTTCTTGATATCTGGTTCGCCAGATGCCCAATTCTTATAGCCATCAGTATCCAACTGCAAACGAGCAAACAGATACCAATCAAATATTGCAAATATTATGAATTATTTGTTCGTTAGGATGATATGATTTCAATACCAATGAGTGATCTACATCTTCGAGATGTGTGAGGCTTTCACCTGTGAAACATGGCCTATTTCGAGCGTGTTCACCGCGCCGATTGGATTCGTTCTAGTTTGCAATTGAGTAACTATCTGGATGCCTGATGATTTCGAAAATGATGATGATCGTACTATATTTCATCAGCAGACTATTGAAATGAAATTTATCACCGCCGTTATCATTTTCGAAATTCATCTGGCATCTAGACAACTACTGAGTGCCATTTTTCAACGCAGCTTTAGCAGTAATGGGCCACTCAAAAAAGAAGTGATCCGTTGAAATCACCTCGATTCCAGTTGTCCATTTGTATTGGTTGTTGGAATATTGTGCTCCTATCCAATAAGGACTGTAACGGCTCCCTTGCATGTCTGAATCGTAATCAATGTTATTGAACATTCCGTATTGTTACTCACAAACAAATTTTAACTATACGCGGTCTCAAATTACCTAGTCGTCACACCGTTTCATTTCATATTCCTTCGCCCTTTCGTTTTCAAAATTCATTTGACACACTTCTGCACTGATATGAATTCTCATTGTATAAATTCTTCATTCTTAAAATAATTAAAGGATCTTTGTAATGTGATGCTCATATGAAAAGTTAGTTGCAGAATCGAACTCGATGCCGAAAGAGTTACTTCTGATGAAGAGATCTTTCTCGGCGCTGAGCACATCAATCATCGTTGCGTTGTAATTCTGGCAAGTTAGTTCAGCAGTGAAGAAGTCGAGCGGTTGATCTTGTTGATAAACACATTCACCGTATTCGGTGCATTTATCAGTAAATTGCACGTAGGGAGGAAGACAATAGCAGTTAGCTGTAAAAATTGAATATCAAATAGCTATGGGATTAGATGAACTTTCAACTAAGACTGAATCACTTTCAGTAACAATTGAATGATACTGTGTAAGTGAATAACATTCAACAACAATTAATAATTTTCAAGTCTCATGCATTGCATCTTTGGAATCAGTTGACTATAGTTGTTTGCATGAATAAAACAGTTCATTGCGTTACTGATGTATCTGTAAATTTACGCTCATCAAATGACGACACCTCTGCAAATAGCATTAACGAAGTTTTCTGGGAGCTGTGCATCGAAATTCAGTTTGTAGCAATCACTTCCAACGTTCAGCACTGGATATTTTTCTATACCATCGTATTTGAGACCAACCGTTAGAATAATATTGTTGTTTTGACGTAGCTGTGCGGCAATGCGGCAAGGATTATGATCAACGAATTTCATAAGCCTAGAAAGCGATTTTTACTTTTGATCACTGCAATATATCATATTAATGCTTAAAAAACGATTGCACCAGTCGCTATCGTACCACAGACTGGTAATCGACACTCATGAGGAAAGAATCCTTCTTACAGCTGAACTTCAGAACGTAACCCAATGGTATGACTACGATGACACGGTAAAGAATTTTTGACGGCTTGAAAAATTCAAAATGTCAACGAACAGTCTGCTATATCCTTGATAATTACAAGGCTCATTAACGCTAGAGAAGAGCACGATAACATTCTGAACATTCTGACGGTGATCGTGATCGCTATCCAACATATTAGTTGCTTTATTCAGCGCACTGAAATATTTCTGTTTGAGTTTCGTATTAAAGGGAAGTTCATTGACATTCCTCACACATCTTGATTTCCTTTTCATGAAAATCTATTAGCAATGCGATACTTAGAAAGTCTATCTTAGAGGTGACAAACAATGTTTTATAGGCATAAATTTGTTAGAACCAAAGAATTAAAATGGATTGTTAACAACTTACTCGCGAAGGTTCGCTTGGTTGCTGTTCAGGTATGGCATATTTCGCATTGCATTCGCTGCCTGATCAGTTGTGTTGTACGATGTCAACTCTCCCACAACTTGTGCCTACAGGTTAACCGATATCAGAGCGTGCTTGCACCGCATCTCCTACTGGCTACCACTCAAGTATGGCAGAAAGCTTAGCTTACCGCAGAAATGGTGATTTCTTATTGAATACAGTTTTGGAACAGAATCGAATGCGAATACGTGAATGAGCAACATTCAAAAATACCTGATCACCCATATTGATGATACCAACTCTAGAGAATTTTCCGATTTCTTGACTGACCGGAATTGACTGAATGAATGCAGCAGCGAGGTTTCTGACCTGAAACGTCCCAAAGTGTCATTCAAGGCGAAAAATGACATTCTCCGTGTGTAATGAACGCATTGAAAAGAAACATGCCGAGCGATGACTATGCAACAAACCGCCATGAAGTCTTGTTTATTGACAGCCTTTGATGAATCAATTACGAAGATAAGGTCAAGCCACGTGTGAGCAGTATTGCATTTGCATCCTCTTGGTGCTGGCGATACTGCAAAATGAACAACTTTTATTCACGCACCTTGCTTCATGAGTATGTATGGAAGCAATAGCGACAATTGAATCGTGTTAGTTCGGGTCTTTTTACTCCATTTATATCCTGAGAATTAGACGTTAAAATCACTCACTAACTATATCGGTGCATAGTTGATCGATCGCACCAGCTAAAGCGTCGTAGTTGTCAAAGGTGTAGACACGTTTTGGATTACCAGCTACTTTGATCAATTTATCATGAGTCGGTGCCTGAAATGAATTTCAGCGACTGAACCATTACATCAATTATCACATGTCGATAAATATATCTCCTACAGTTTGAATGTTTAGATGGCATTGAAACGGTATTTACGCTTACGAAAATATCCGTTTGAATAAAATTCAAAAGATAAACCTCCGCCTACTCCAACTGCATATGTAATGATATCATTCTTTTCGGCTATTGCACGCTCTGCGGCAACATCGGAGCTATCTTGCCCATCGGTTATCACAATCATCACCTTCCTCACATCACGGTTTGGCACTTTCGCGAAAACCTTTAGCATCATGAACATCATGTATTAGGCTTTGTTCATGATTTGCGCTATGTTTTAAATACTGTTTTCACGTGTTCACATCGTAGTCATTCTATTTTTCCTGTACATTGCAATTAAAAAATTGTTACTTCTGTTAAAGCGGTGTGCATTCCAGCCGCGATGTCCGTTCCACCTGCACTGTAGGCTGATTTGCGAATTTCGGATGCTACATCTGAGTTCGTTGTATATTTGTCCAAACCAAAATTGACATATCCCTGTTGATCGAACAACACCATTCCAACACGGCTATCCTAAACTCAAACAAACGATATAGATTTATATGCATCTACAATTTCCCAGTGTTTCAATTATCTCAGTTTTGTGTTGAATGTGATCATTCAATAAGATTACTTCATTGGAAGTCTGAGAGCGATAGAACAAATCATAGAGTGATAACAGAATAATTATGTTCCGAAAGATTCAGCGCAAACATCGTGCGAAAAACGTTAGAAAATAAAGTTGCAAAATACACCAAAGATGGAAACTCGCGTTTTGTGTAGTACCAATGTGAAGTTTTTCCGTGAGACCAGCTACGGCATCCAGTGCGGTCTGTTAAATAAGAAAGCTGTTATTGAGCAATTGTTTTTGGATCGCAACTTTAAATTGCGTTTGTGCTCATTTTAATGTGAATTCATAACTCTCAGCATGAAGAAATAAAATCAATTGGTGTTCATCAGCGAGGAATTCATGAAGTGAATTTGTTGTTTTGGGGTTTCAACTTCAGATAATTCAGAAAATTCAGTTGATCCCTTAACAACTTACTCAACTGAAGCTTGAATGTATTGATTTAATGAATAAGTACCTAACGATAAATTGTTTGAGTTGCAAAAAGTCACCATTCATGATTTAATCATGAAGGCAACTTGATTTCGGTCAACTGGTATTTTTCCTGCATAATTGTGTGATTCACCTCGAAAAACTACCCAATTTGTCCATTAAACACCAACCTTATAGTTATTATCTCCAATACTACCCGATTCGTCAATTACAATCACAAGGTCAATCGGTACGTTTTTACAGCTTTTTACTTTAACCGCGCCTGAAGGTGAATGTGTTCGAGGCATTCAGCTGAATGAGTTTACGGATCAAATGAGGGAGCAGAAGCTGAGGATAAACATAAACATACGAAGCAGACTATGCTGTATTGGTTATATTAGTTGATAAGTTGCATTGGCTCGCACGCTCATCTAGTACTTTGAATGCTTCCTTTTACATCTATCACTTTCATCAATTTGCATTTCAGTTCGACTACCGTAGTTGCATTCACGACTGCGGCCTTGGTGCTTGCATGGCAATGAGCAATCGAAGTTCACGCAGAACGTATACGAAAACTCACTCAATCCGTCAATTACAATGCATGGAAATTTCTCATTTATTTTCTTTCCTTCGGTCCTTAAAAAGGTCTACTCTATCTGAGAAGACGTCAACGCGGTGAACATAACCAAAAGGATAAGTAACACGGAATGCTTTCTCATAGGGACGTAACGCTTACCAATAAGCCCTGCATAGAGGGCAATTGCGCTCAACAACTGTGTGAAGAATCGCATCACGAGACCGCTCACTCAGTCATCTCATTGTGTAGCATCTACCTCCTTAAATACTGTTTCGTACGGATGAAATTGTTGAAATCGAAGAAAACGATCTCAACGAACAGCGCCGAAAGGAACGAGCACTCTCCGCATTTTCTTTTTCCTTTGCAAAACTGAAAACGTGAATGAATGATTCAACAATCACGCTCTAACGTTTCACAGAGGTTGTTTCGATTCCACTCAATTGTGTTATTTGAATATTTGTTGTTATGTCTATCTTATTTGAATATCTGTTGTTATGTCTATCTTAATTCCATTTTTTTGCTATGATGTTGTTGATCGGTCCTTTTGTGGATGTTTCTATTTCAACTGTTTTCATAATTTTTATATTAAAAATTCTCTTATCTGTAGCACATAGTTTAAAGCATTTGTGAATTTCAAAGGAAATTTTGTCGAGCAATATGTTTGCTTTCCTTTGATCTTAAATACTTATAAGCAAATGAACATTGATTCTTAACAACTGCTTGACGCCTTCCTGATTTGTAAGGCGCGTGGTGGTAATAGTTGAATCAAACCAGTGAAGCAGAGTGCAGATTATTAGAAGCCAGCGCAATCAGAAATATTACGATGATGTCCAACGTTTCCGCGTTATGCCGTCTTCAAGAACATCTTTCTGAATCACGTTGAACATCATCGTAGTTTTCTAATTGTGCAGGCAATAGTCTGTCAACAGCACTCTTTCACTGTTTTGAACATTAAACCACTGAAGTTATCAACAGAAAAAGTTAAAGTATTCTCACAAGAAATTCAATTGCTCATGTCTTATCTCAATAGTAATTGTCTCATGATCTTGATGCTTTGTTTCCAGATTTTAAAATGCTATGACGTCTAAGATTTGTCGAATAAAATGTTTTCTGATTGATCATGAACACATTGGATCAAAAGAAAATGTGCTAAGGGAAACGATAGAACAAAATATACGGGAAAATATGTTGGATTAAGCATATGGTCAGTGGTAAAGAGGCAAATAAAACGACAATAATATTAGACGACACTCAATATGGCATTAAAAATGACACTTTCGTGCATGTTTTCATATGTAATGGCAATCAATGTTGGTCTTAATAATTTTTCTACAGTGAAAAGTTCGTACTGGCTGATCATCCACTTTCTTAATCAGCGGAATTCTCACTTGATCTTCATGACTTTCAGATAAAATGTTAAAGGTGGTGAAACTTTGAAAAGTGTAAATGTCAAACATGTTGTTTTACTAAATCAGGCATGTTTGTTAGTGCTGTTAGTAATTGTTAATTGGTGGTTTGCAACCTTCATTGCAGCTTTCGAAAACTCCGTCATTATAGTGTCTCCTACAGTTTGGTATTGTGCGTCTTGAAACTGAGGGATTTCAGTGGATATTCGGAGCCATCGACGAATTCACTCATATATATTGAAAATGAGCAAATCAGAGGAGAGATAACCGCATATTTTTAGTAGATAATTTATTCGCCTTTGGGTCGTTCTGAAAATCATGAAGCACACCATAATGTTGTCACGTATGACGTGTACAGGACCGCAGAACCACACTAGTGATGGTCAAAAACAAAGCTTTTAGAATTACGTGAGAAGTTTCGAAGTTGCTGATCTGTTCATTCTGTTCGTTTTCTTGTTATTCATAAAAGCATGCCACAAATCAAATTCCCTAATTGTTATTCTTCAGGAATATTTTATTACACATTTACATCCGAATCCGTTATCTTACTGTCATTAACATCAATTGACTCTGTCGTGAATAACTTAAACTCTATTGTTAACCAAAAATAGTCTTACTGTGTTGCTTTTTGGATTCTTAATTATAGCTGATTACTTGATTCCAGTGAAATTTGTGATCGTCTCTTTAATACTATTTGAGTGATTTCAATGCGATGGCTCTTTCAATTTATTTGTAATGCGTTTGGCTATTCTATATATTCGTGCATATAGATCACAGGATACTTTGCATAATGATATGATAATAAATAACATAAAAGTTTTTTCAAAAAATTACCTTTTTTGCAAATCCTTCGTGTTCGGGACTTGTTATTTGAACACTGAGCGATTCGGATCGTTTGCCGATCGCTTTAGGCGATCAGCAAAAAGTTTATCGTTGTTGTGAGCAGTCAGCGGATTGGTATAAAGCTGTGCTTAATTGTGCAAAGTATTTGTGGTAACGGGCATTCATCATTGCTTAGTTGTGGAATGTTCAATACGCCGATACATCGTTATGGATCTATTTGGTTACATCAATTGAAATCATTGTTTACTGACATCGAAAGATCGCTGGACTACTATTGCTGGTTGTTTCAAACAGCCACTCTGAACGATCACTGCATGCTTGTTCAATTGCTGAAGCGGTGTGTATTTCTAGGCTAATATCGAGTCCCTCGCACTAGGATCATTGGGCAGTTTGGGAACTCCCCAAATCGATGTGGCAATTTCATGGAGATGGATGAATCCCAGCTCTATTGTCGTTAATGTGCGGAGTGAAGGATGTCAAGGAAGAAGGAACGTGATGTCGGTGATACTGATGATAACAGAGAGGCATAAACTGGTAATGAACTGGAATTGTTGATTAAGTAAATGAGTAAATGAACACTTAACGTTCATGCATTTATACGGTCACTTTGCATTCTTCACCATGTTCATGCATTAGCTGATTGTAAATGTGACTCGAACATGTGATCGTTTTTGATTGAGTACTAGCATAACATACGACGTACGAACATGCATGGTTATTTCTCCACATATAACACTCGTGCATATCATTTACAATGTGGTGAAAGAGGTTTGTCGTGTGGAGAGATATCCACATATCTAGATGTACACACACTCATACACAGACACAAAGGCGTTCATCCATTCTTTGTGCACATTTTCAACACATACTCTAACAGTGCACTCGAAGAGAACATTGTACGGTGAAGGGGTATTTTCTAGAACAGTTTGAGAATCTTTCAGGATGATTTTGAGAGAAAAATTCTGAAATTATCTGAAAAACAATCTGAAATAATTTTCCAAAATTTTTCCGAAAAAACTACCGTACAAAAAAATTTGAAAAAAATTTTGAAACATGTCTAAAAGATCGCGTGGCGAATTCGCCACATACCATTTTGGCGAATTGTTCGAGGAGCCGACGTTTCGCCAAAACATACCGTAATCTATTGTGGCTCAAAAAAAACACCAGAACAACGCGGATCACTGTTAACGTCGTTCGTGACAATCGATCGCGTAAGGAGTCTGATGAACGATTTTTTTACAGAAATCAGCCAAATGAATCACTTTCAAGAATGTCGTTTCCCATTGTCACTCACCGCATGGGGCCTGTTTGATTCGCGTTTAGAGTGGGAGCCATTTCATCAGTGAACACATTGAAACGTTCATAGGCACCGAATCATGAGCAACGTTTATGGTTTCCGCTGTTCGGATGAAAGACAATAATTTAATTCGAGTCGACTCATGCTTTGCAAACTGCTGGCCATCACACATTCCAGAAGCACATCTTATTTTCAAGCATTTCAAAGCAAACGCACAAAATCTGATGTGAATCTCGCACTGTCGAGAAATGTACATTCTGAGGTCAAAGGCACAAACATAATTTCTCAACCCAGTTTTTTTCTTGTCAAGCATAAATTCTTCGAACTGAGACCATTAATTGACTAGACCAATAGTAGCCAGTTCTAGCTTAGTGGTGTTTAATGGTATTCCAGTCGAACTGTTCTATTCCTGTTCTGTTCTCAGGAATAGAACAAAACGATTTGAATAAGAAGAGACGCGCCGACAGAACAGAACAGTTAAAGGGCAAAACAGAATATGGCGGAGCAGTTTGAAATTTTGGGGTGTGGGAAAAGAACAGAAAAGACCGCTTATGAAGAAGAATCGTACGGAACAGAACAGCTTAAGTGTGGAATGGAACAAAACGAAATGGTACCTGAAAAAGGGTTACGAAGAGAACAAAACAGTTGAAGAACGAAGCAGAACAGTTTGTTGAAAGTATGGAATATTACAGCTGATTGCTGTTGCATACTTCAAATAAGGCAATCGGTGCAAGATCTTTGTTGAATTTTGATGAGTAGATTAGAAAATTTTGGAAAAAAGGAGAAAATTGGAGAGAGTTCAGTTCCAGCAGCATCATAAAACCCAGTTAGGTTTTATTCTGAACGTGAACGCTCCTCATAATTTGCATATTCTTCCGCATTTGACAAGTGGGTCTGAGCAAAAGTGATCCAAGTATAATTTCGTTTTTTTAATGGTTCGAGCATATGAAAAAAATAGCAAAAAAAGGCACATATGCATACATTATTCAGTGCATACTATTTCTATTGTGAAAACTACCAAATCAACTCACAATCGAAGTATACTTGATGAGTTCATCTATATTTCCACATTTCTCACTCGACAATAAGCTCTCATTGGAAAGTCCATACCAATACCTATCCAAATTTGCAAGCAACTCAAAATTCACCTATGAGTAATGTGATTGATCAACAACATTCATTCTCAATGCCCCCCCCCTCCCCGTCCAATGTTCCTTGCTGTGATTGATTTGCACTATGCTGTACTGGTGATGTATGCATCCCTCTGAATGTACGTCAATAAATATTGACAATATGTGTGATGTTTGAGCGTTTAATATTTGAGTGCATCATCAATTTTATGTATTTTTATGTGATTGATTTTACATTCGTGTAAGTGAGTGTGTGTGTGTGTGTATTTTTTGAGGTGTGTTCAAATCTAAATGTGTCAAATTGCCTGCTGTGTACAAACTTGTGGTTGTGTGTAGCGATCTGTATGTGTGTCTGTGTAGATGTCTTTCAAATGTTGTGTACACATTATCGATGTTTCGATGTGATGCCGGCCGGCTCCACACTGTTCCTCTGATGTGTACATCACCATAGCACTATGAATTCTCATCATTATCATCATCAATCCCTATATACATTCACATATATATTCCAGTCTAGTTCTATTACTTTTGTTCATTCATCTCATCACAATCTCACAAAATACAACGTCTGTTCACAAACCAGCATACACACACACATACACACATACACACACTAATAACGCCACCTATTAGCCATCAATGTTCAATTCACTTCAATTTTCAAATCATTTTGCATTGATTCGAGTGTTCCTGTGTGTGTACATGCATACGTTCTTGGTATGTATGTGTTTGTTAAGTGCGTATTGCGAAGAATAACTAGTGAGATTGATACCCAATCAAAATTCCAACTTGCAAAACTTTCGTGCATTCATCACCGTTTTCGTACCGGGTGATGAAACGACTGACTGCACCAATTAGCAAGTTTCTGCGCTCCTCACATCACTCCTATCGCGTTCCATGTGCCTGATGTTCATGCAATGCCCTTATATGGCTGTGTTGCAACTTCTCAATAATCTGTCACGGAAACTGTACCGTAAGCGAATCTAACTTCTGTGATGTCAGCGATTTGAAGTTCTGTCCATCAGTAAAATTTTGAAAATTACTTAGAAGAAAACGTCCACCATAAGCGGAAATCCGCTTCATTTCCGTATCACCATCAAACTTGAGCTGATGAAACAAAAAATCTATTTGCAGAACTATGAAAAATTTATGTTTTTGATGAACTAGCTTCTTGAATTCTTGATGCCGTCAAGGCCTTAACACTCACACCAATTGCCTCACTGATCATGTTTTTATCTGCCTTATTTTTCAGTGAACAATTGCTTCTCGACTGTAGTGTTTCTTATGCGCTTCACATATTCCTGTGAACGCATTTGTGTATGGAATATAATAATGATCGTTTCGATTGCATACTTTCTTTCGTGCACATATTTATGCATATGAATGCTGTTGATCTTTTCGCACATTTGTTACACGCTCAATATTTTGATGTTTGTTTTATTCAGTCTTGATAATTCTCTGCTCTTCAATTCATACCACGAAAATTACCAGCAAATTCGTTTTGCAATGCAAACGTTCGACTCTTCTTTTCTTCGAATCAGCTCACACAAAACTTAGCAATGAGTAACCATAATGACAGCTTGACAATTGCTCAAGCCGGAATGCATCATCAGCAATAACAGAGTTGTACTATTGAATGCGAGAAAACAACAAGAAACTCATTCTAAACACTTTGGCTTTCTGGTCTTATCAGCTAGACTGGCCAAGTCCATTTTGAAAAACATTTCATTCAAACTCTCGCCCCAAGATTCCAACGAATTTGATATCAGACAACGGCGACATCTGTGATCAGTTATAGTTGCTTGTGATCAAATGTCGTTTGTGAAAATTTGTCGTCTGTAGCCAGCAGCAGTCTTAACATGTGGTCAGTTCACGTTTATTAGTGAACGCCATAATTCAATAGGTCCTTACCTCTATTGTGAGGATCTGTTTTGTAGTACCGAGGTGAAGTTGTCATCATAGAGAAATTCGTTTACAATTAAATTTCTTTAGCTGCAGTTAAGTGTCATCATAATCAAAGTGTTCATCGCTTTGAATACTGCAAGATTGTAAGCTCTGAATCGCACCGTATGCAAGCGATTAATAGCTTTAGCTTGTGAAGAATCATGTGCCGTACGTCTTAATCAAGTCCAAATTTTAGTCTCAACCTAAGCCTAAATCTAATTGTAAGAGTGAATTTGGCTCATTCCTAATCAAATTATTGCGTTCAGATCTGGAATGATGTGATGAATGCACGATCAAAAGACATATCACATCCACAAAAGTTTTCGAATCTCATTTTGTAATTGTTCGAGGATTTACAGTGAAAATTGACAATGACTATATTACAGTTTTATTTTAATTCAAAAGCAATCAAACATTCAAAATGGAGAACCAAAGCCCAAGATCGGTTAACAGGATGATCAAAGTACTCCGTGAATGGGGTACTCTTGTGGTGAGATTTTTCATTTATTCATCATGATTTGTGTATAATAATTGTCATCATCGTTAGCATCTGTTACAACCGAATGCGATTTTCTACTTCATTTTTTGCAAATTTATATGATTTTTTTCATCATTCTATGTTTCACTCACCAATTAATTGGGTCTCTGATCATAATGGTAACCCAAAAAATTGATAACAATCATGGCATTATTTTGATTGTTGTCATTCGCCTTGTGGTGATAATAACATAAACCTTAATAACAGCAGCTACAGTGCTAATCTCGATGACAATGACAATTGTAATACATGATATCAATCATTCCAAAACCGATAATCGCTCTGTCCAATTCGAAAAATAATCGCTGACATGAATCACTAAAGGACTGAACAAAACGCCTGTCCTTTCTAGCAGGCAAATTTTCCCTTCAAACTTTTCTGGTTTCAATTGACAGTGGAGTTATGCCCAGAAAGATTGCACAGATGCATTTTATCCTTCTTCTGTTCATAAAATAGCAAATAATTAGATAAAAGCCAAATCATAGCCTAGCTCAGGCTCGCAACATCAACGGTATTGATACACCACTCGGTTTCGAGTGAAATTTTCCTATGCGAACGGTGATCGCTTATAGATCAGTTCGTTCTGATTGTAGCGTTAGACGCTCATCAGATCAGTTTCGCATTATGTGCACTGAAGACCTTAGCGATCTTACCGAAACCACTCGACGGATGTTGAATGGTCTCTGCGATAGCTTCTTCCGTTCGTGAAATCTGCAGTCTCCTTTGGAAATACCATAGAATCAACATCAGATTCATCCATCCACTTTTATTCACATGCAATATAGTTGAAGTGATAATAGCTGTGACATTGTTACCTCATTTGGTTTCAAGCAAAATCTTCGCCTGCTAACAGGAATTGAACCCGCAACGGACCAATTCCCGATTAATGCTCTCTGCCTGTGAAATATCACGGATAGTGTACCAATGATGTTACCAAGCCTGAGCCAAGCTATGATCTGCTTTGTATCTAATGTATCTAATTCACGAAATGATAGTAGTTATTGTCAGGATACAAATCAAATAATTTCAGACTCCACAATACGTCACATCGCAATGCGGTGCACAAAAATTACTCATCGATGGCTACAGCTTTATATGTCATCGTGTGAATGGTCCTCGAACTTACTGGAGATGTGACTGGTGTCAAAAGAGCAAGTGCAAGGCAACTGTGGCCACTGAAGGCGGCGAGGTGGCTTCTTCATTGATTCAAATACACTTTCACATCTAATGAAATCGAAACGTTGAGGTGTCACAGGCGATTTCTGTGTTCTGGTTTTCATGGCATCACATCAATTCGGCAATGGTTTCAATGATGAAACACTTTACCTCTTCATTTGCTAACGTAGCTCTAAATGTGAATGTGCAATGTTTTCCTCAATCCTCACTAGAGCGATAATCAAAAACGAAATGAATTCGTCAACATTCATCGTTAGGTAATACTCATGTGAATCAACCAAAGCATACACCTTATGCGAGCTGCTATGAATATTGCGTGCGATGATCATCGCACTTCGTTCAACTGACCGCAAGTTATGAATCGGTAAGAAACTCGTAAAACCTAAATTCAAGTGAAACTTGAAGACATGACAACCAAGTCAGTAATATGAAATTTCGTGTTGTTTTCGTAATGAAACACTTCACCTGTCCAGTTGCTAACGAGCTCTTACTGTAGAGTGTGCAATGTTCTGTTCAATCCTCATTAGAGCGATAATCAAAAACTAAAGAATTTCTTCAACATTCATCGTTAGGTAATACTCATGTGAATCAACCAAAACATTCACCTTATGAGAGGTACTATCAGTATTGCATGCGATGATCATCGCACTTCATTCAACACACCGCAAATTATGGATCGTTAGGAAATTCGTAAAACCTGAATTCAAGGGAAACTTGAAGACATGAAAACCAAACCAATGATATGAAATTCTTTGTTCATAGAAGTGATTGTTTGTAGACATATTTGAAAGATGTGCCGCATAATCATCCACGAAGTAAGAATGTGCCACCGAATCGCCGAATCAGTGCACTGTTGAAAGAGGCGGTGATGAACTCGGATGAGCCAATTTCGGATATTGTTAGACGCGTTTTGCACGAACATCGATTCGATCCGGACACCCATCTGCCAACCACAATCGATACTATGTGTCGTTCAATGCAACGTTTTCGTGCAAAAATTCGTAGCCAAAAACGCAAACAGTCTGTTGCCAACACACCTGGAAGCACACAACATCCTCAACAAGCCCAGCCGCAACCTCAACCCCAGCAAGCCCCACCACCACCACAGCAACAGCCGCATCATCAGAACGCTAGCAGTATTGAGCATCAACCTGCAAATGAAACCAGTCGGTTCTTTGATTCCTATTTCGCTATTGTATTCCCACTTAAGTGTTTGATCAATCTAATTGCCTACTGACTTGTTCGTTTCATTGCGTATTTGTTTGTTGATTTCTCGACATTTCGTACAGTTACTGCTCGATTTCTTAATTCTCCACCACATTTGGCTGACCATTGTGTTCCTTAGATAGCTCTATTGAAACTTACATTAGTTCCCTTATGGAATGACTTTTGCAAGCTCTGTACTGTGGTAGCGATGGTTCGGAACTACATTAGAGATGAATTCCAGCGAGGCATTTTGGTAGCGTGCGATTCATAATCTTTGCCTTGTTAAAGTGACGGCCTTATGAGGGTGTAACTTCGATTAGTATTAACTGGTTAATACTAATTGATTAACGGGAAAATGAGAGCTCAATTTCCTTAAAATCAGACAGATCAATGTAATCACCTCTATTGGAACATGCTTATCTGTGAATACATCAGCGTAAATAATTGTTTATTACACGTGCCATTAGATTCGATCAAGCGATGTTTTATGTGTGAATTCACAATTGCATGTCATTTCATCATATGAGTTTCAGTCATTCAAGCATCAACCGGGCACAGGCTTAACTCTGAGGTTGTGCCTAAGCCTTAGCATCAAAACTTTCAGCTTATCATCAAATGTTTCTGAGTACCATTGAATTTTGTTGAGATGGCAGGATTATAAATCCTGTGAAGAATTGATAAACATCGGGAATTGTGTTCACGTTCACATCAATGCTCGCTTCTATTATTAAATCGAGATGTTTAAGTGCCAACAACATGTACGTACAGTCTGATGAGCGTTTTGGAAGGTTGCAGTGCTGCGGCAACAAATGCTGATGGAACGCAACAACAACGTGATCAGCACACACCAGCTTGGGTACATCATGCTTTTTCTTCAAATATGACTTTTCTTTAGGATACAATCGTCCAGTAACCTTTAGGATACAATCATTCAACGTTGCTAACAGTTATATTACCTCATTGTAACCAGAAGTTGAAACATGAATAGAGAAGGAAGTAATGTTCATCATAGAAGTGGAATGAAAGGAAACAAATGAAATTGACTATATCAAATCAAATATTTCCTGAAGTATGAGGAGAGTAGAACAACTTCATTGGAATTATATTTGGATGTCAATTACATGGGTGAATTAGGATATTTCAAAGTGCAATAAATGAAAATAAATAATTTCACTTCATGCCTTAATAGGTCCCATTTCTTGGAAAGCACCTTTCAGAAGATTGCTATTCGACAATTTTAGGCATGCTGTCACGTTCTGAAAGTTTTGAAAGCATAACGTTTCAGGGTGCGATGAATGTTTCTGCCGATCCTGCAGTAACGTTCAACAACATCGGTGTGATGGATGGTGTTAAAGCCGAGGATGCCAGCGATACTGCTGCTATGATGGTTACTGCTGATACTGATCATTATTTCATTTTACATATCATATGTCTCTACTGATCATGATCAGTAATTATTATTTACTGCATTTGTTTATCATTTGTGAAACATTTCTAATTTACCGTTCACTGTATTATTCTCGATTATGCGTAGGGCTCTGAACAAATTTTCAGTATGCTGATGAAATACCATAAAATTTGTTTTCATGGTATTTCATAAAAACAAACTTTTAATGGTATTTCATGCATTCTTTATGGTATTTGATACGATGCATAACTTCCGATTTCTTATCTGTTGTGGAAGAGGAATTTTGTGCTTTCTTGATATTGAATGAGAATTTAAGAGTATTGTTTGCGTCCTCTCTTATGATCACATTATGAACAGTTTCTTCCGGATCAACAAGTCGATAGAAGATTTGTTTTAGGTGATGGGCATGAGTAGCGAACTACAACAAGATGGATATGCACAGTGCTATAAACATGAGAAGAAAGACGAGCATCCAACAACCAGTGAATTGTTGTGTGCAGATGTCGCACAGAATTCACTGATAAGACGGGTTATCGAGGTAACGATACCAATCACAATAGTGATACTGATTGTGGTAATGCTAGTAGCAGTAGAGATAATAATGGTAAGCAATTTGAGGGTTATCATCAGCTGCGTTGTGTGCGGCGTACAGCCGAATCGTCCGTTTCTCGTAAGTCCGTCATCGCGATGTTCTCGAATAGCCCACAGACATCGGACGCCACATCTGAGGTTAGTTCATTATTTTGAAACTGTCAATGCAATAGATATCAATGAACGTTCAATGTGATAAAAACTCCAGCGATACTTTTCCACAAATATGATGGTGAGAATTGTACCTCGCCAGGAAGCTTTTGAATTTCTGAAGATTAAAATTCCTGTGACACCATCTTCTAGGTTTCCATTTTCAGAAACTACAAGTGGCCAAATATGATGAACTGCAAAAATACCGTCAGATTGAAATGCCATTTTTGGTTGATTTTGTCACGAAAGTTTTCATTGAAATCGCTCATTTCGATAGTAACGTTAAGGTTAGTTACTTTTTGTGTACGTTGCACGTTTCATTTTAACTTTCAATCTAGTAGAATGGTTAACATTTGAATGAGTTATAAATTGTAATTTCAGGTTTCTTTATTCAGAGAATTTGTACCATGTTTTTGGCTGGCCGAAATAGGTTATTTGTCACTGAATACGTTTGCTGCAGACATGTCTTCGTCATCAAAAGTTTTGGTTTCAATGTGGCAATATTTAGACGAACATTCAATGTCGACATTTTTTGATTCACAGGATGATAACGCGACAAGGTGAATATATTGACGCAATACCAATCAGACAATGAGTTCGATTGAACGAGCAATTGATTCTCCCTTAAATGTACCCAAAATGATCTGTTCCTTCGGAAACTCAGTTAACATTTTTGCTCTTCTCATTCAATATTAGAACACCATCATATCCGAAGTTTCTTTATGTTAAGTGAGCGATTTTCTGCAGATCAGTTGAACGCTTTTGTATGTGCTTTTATGTGGTAATGTGCTTATTGGTTTAATTTGGAAGAAAGACGAAGTTGTTTGCGAACATTTTAATTTCAGTATTCCAGTAATATTTATGCTTTTATTGAAGGGCACTTGGAGAGTTGTTGAATGGAATGTTGAAACATATCATAAAGCCAATGAGTGACACTGGTTTCACGCACAGTGAATTCGCCATCTTGATTGTGTGGCTGCTCAGTGAATCAGGTCTAATTTTTTGGTTATTTTTGTTGTTCTATCATCACTTGTTTCTTATCACTTCGTTATTATTGCATTCAATATCAATACTATCATTCCAGTTATTATTATCTTCATCATTGTTATGACCATTATTCCTTCTGTTACTTTATTACTGTATTTACCTTTTCATTTGTTACTTTATCAGTAATATTAATTTCCCTGAAACGGATCAGTTTCTAACCCAGACGTTATTTTCAGCAAATCAATTCAACAGCAATGCAGAGATTGATCCAAAATTATGTAACACGTTAGCCGCGATTCGGGAGTCTACGTTCTGCGCGGCCGATGCTTATTATCAGAACGCAAATGTGGGAAGTTGCGCTGGGCGAGTTGCATCGCTTGTCAACATCGCTTTTCATATCAAGGTTAATTTTGTGTTATTTGAAGTTCACTTACTGTCATTATAGATGCAATTATTACTATCGTTATCCAGTATTCAGTCAGATATTAAAACAGCTCATTGCAAACAAATGCCTCTCCATTATCATGAAATATCACATCGATCGCATTTTTCTTCCATCGGTATCCTTTTCTGAATGCTCCCGATGGTAATGCACAATTTTAAAAATTTTCTGGAACTCGTCTCAGCCAATCACTTGGTGATGTGAGAAGTATTACTACTGCTCTCTCTTGTCTAAGTGATTGCTTGGGACACGAGTGATGAGTCCAAATAAATGTTCAATATTATATTATGAATACTATTGTCACACATTCTCATTACCTTTGATATTACTATTATTGTAATGTTTTTTGAAACATCATGACCATTATCGTTTTTATCGTTGTGTTAATTAATATTATCCTCGCTATGGTAACCATGATTGTTATACTAATCCAATTGGTATCGCTATCCATGGGGATCATGGATATCACAGTTGTCGTATTCGTTATTGCAACTATCGCAGATGTTGATAAGATAACACTCGTAATAAACAATTCATTCTGAGTGTTTTCAGCTGTTACGTGAACGTTTTCGTGAAGCGATGAAAATCGTGCCGCTGGTGAATGTCTTCGAAGCAGATCCATTCCTGTGAGAATGAACGTCCATCGCTCTTAATTTATTGTTCATATATTCCAATTAGTTATTTTCTTTAATCATTTTTTATCAGATTTTATTAGTTCAACCGTATTGCTGTAGCTGCTTCTACATGGTTTTCTTCATCATTCGGTATCATTCGTCGTCTATTACTTCGCTGTAGACTGGGAATTTCAAATCGCTGGAAATGACCATTCAAAGGGGAAGCATCATGAGAAGGTATAAAAATTGCCAATTGTTGTTATAGAGGTTGTGAGCGAGGAATTATTGGGGAAGGAAGAGTAGGTGTGGAGTAATGACGGCGCATCATGTGATTGAAGGGGGTTACAGAGCACCAAAGCTCAAGAATCGCTATTGTATTAGAACGATAATCAATCATCTAATCCGAACTGTTATCTAAATAATTCTTTTAATATTCATAATTCATTAACAACATATCTATCAAAACCTTCTCTTCTATCGGGAATCGGTTGTATTTTTGACCCACATATTGATGTAAATATTTCAATGATTCATTCATAAACTTGAAACTGGTGAGCTTGAGCTAAAAATCTGATAAATTAGATGGGTTAACTCGGATGTTTTACGAATCCAGTATTATGTGCAAGCGTTGGTGATGCGGTGTTGCATTCAGTGATGATGTGCTAATATAATCCATTCAATCGAAATATGAATGCGCAAATCTTAAGTTTCAAAGAAGTGATGTTTTGAGCAGATTTTTGTTGCTTTTTGGTCATTGTACATTTCATCGTGAATTCGTTGATCAACACTTTGTTGATCACTTCATTTCTTAATGTACTAAGTGTTCTCCAAATTACTTTCTTGTATGGAGAAAAATCAATGTTCTTTTAAAAATCATTTTTATACATCATTAAAAACTTTTTATTGATAGGAAAAGTTGGTATGGATGAAAATACTTCTGCCGGAAACAATCAATTTTATGTAACAAATGCTCAGTTGATCGGCTGAAAAACAGTCAATCGAGTTTTCAATGATGAAAATGATTTCGTCATTAAAGAATTCCTCTGAAAGTACTTTTAGTCTCGAAGGAGCGATTTTGTCATGAAACTGCCTTCATCTATCGGTTTTCATCGGGGAAAATTTCATGCTGGGCAAATTTGAGATTGTTGCGGGGAGCGGGCATTCAGTAGTTTTACTATTAGAGTGGAATTGAGGAGATTGCTAGATCATTGTTGATTAATTTTTGGGGTATTTTTCACTTACAAATGTACAGTAGTGTTTTCAAACTGTGTTTTTGACTACAATAAAATAATTTCATCAATACCACTGACGAATTCCTGATAGCGAACTTCTTAATGATTGGATCAAATTCCTGGTCTTCTTCGGATTTGTCATCATGATGTAGTTACTGGAGAAGGGGAGGGAGGACGTATTTAGTATATAGATTGTTGGAGGAGAGGACTGCTGGTTGGCCATACGGGAAAAGGAGGTATGGAGCGCGAAGGTGTGACAAAACATTACAAACAATATGAGATGTTCCTTATCACCTTTCGTTGCTTCCATATTTTGCAATTATTGTTATTTGTTTCTTCCATTTAATTATGCATATTCACGTTTCAAATATCATTATACTATCCGTTGTTCTGTTGTTATTTATTTCCATAAACTTGTACACACATACTCATCGTAACTCATCACTCACATCTCAATGGAAACTTTTGAAGAACTGAAGAAAATTCAGTTCTGCCGAGGATTTCTGCCAGTGTGTACAGCTTCAATAAGTCACTGAATTCAAAAACATCAAAATTAAGGCATGATGAAGAAAGCCAAGTATGGAAACACAACAGTGAGGAGAAAGTAGCGAATAGGAGGAAATGCGGCACAGATCCATTCGAATATTCCGTGTACACTTCGTATTGATAGTTGCATCAGATTTGATTCGTTCGCATCATTTGATAATAACGTACTGAAATTAAACTGTTTTTTTGAACCAACATTATTGATACAAACAGTCATTCTCTTTATTATAAAGACTTCATTTTCTGGATTCTAACGACGATTTTTGTTCACTTCAAAATTCTTTGAAATACAGATTGAGATCTTTTACAGTGAGATTATCAAAGGAGTGAAATAACACCAACCTCAAGGGAATGGCATCTCCGGGTATTTCCGAAATGCTTGTGCAACTGGCTTGGCGATTCTCACCAATGGTTTCTGGATTGACGAACGCAGCACCAAGTCTTTGCATTTGTTGAAATTTTGATTCAGATGAATATCCTCCGTCGAACTGTAAAAATGTTGGGACAAACTTCTTATCGCTCGTATGCCAACGCCAATTACTCATTACCCTGCAAAACGAGAATTCATAATTCTTAGTGCATCAAACTCAATTAAAACCCCGAACAACAGAGATATACCTCTGGTAAAGATACTGACGAACGGTCAAAGGTGACAGCGGGATACTGTCATACTTTATGGTGGAGTTCTGTTTGTTTTTCAACAGAAGTATCATTGATCTTTCGACAGATCACTTGAGCGGATTAATTGCTGACCATTTTTACTGACAATGAGGTGAATGTTTCATTGTTGCTCGATTATTTTCGTGGTCGTTTAACAAGTTCAAGGCATTCTTGTTTCTAGTCAATCAACTGCACAAGAAACTTTTCATTTTTCTCAGCCAAAAGTTTTTGCAGTTAAATATCAGTCATTGACGCAGAACAACTTCCACCAATTGTACCTTGCATGTTTTTTCACAACAATAGCCTCAACAGAATATCAGCAGTGAGCTGTGTCAAAGTGTTATGTTCAGTATTACTAGTTGATGAGAATAAGAGAATTGAATGTAAAAATTGTTTCATTCACCTAAACGGTATAAAAGAGCACTTATTGCCTTCGTATTGCTGCTGGCATAACGAACCCATAATATTATTATCGGTCGCGTATTGATCCAATAGAATTCGCGAAGTTTCTTTGAAGAAACGCTCAGATCTGAAACCAACTGTATTACATCATTAATTCTATTTTGTACAGCAGTGTCCTCGATATTTTTCCAACAATCTCCCAATTAGACTAAGATCGCAGTGGTATCGTCCTGTCCTCTTTAATGCAACAATATTTGATAGTCGCTTCGATGATTCGAGGAAAAGCACCGCGAAAATTTTGTTAGTTTTTCTCCTACCTCATCAAAACTGTCCTATTTCGTGCTATTTTTACCCAACAATGGGTGATTACATCCGTAGCGACCAATCTAGTGTAAAGAATTGAAGATGCTTCATCAAGTAATTGATGTGAATCGGACAGCCGAATTTTAGCCATGCTGCCTTCAAACATGAGCGGTCAGTCATCAAAGACGAGCGGTCATACATTATGAAATGGTCTTGATGTAGGTGAAGTAAGTCGTCAGAAAATTTGGGATCAACCAATAAAATTCCGAACTTTTCATTTCCTCGAACGAAAAAGCAACCACCAGCAATCATATCTGCCAAAAGCCCATTTGTACCTTCTTGATCGAATAACAAATTCTCATCGTTCTTCAGAAATTTCGATGGATCTGAAAATCGATTGGATTCAAAAATCTGAACAAATATCGTTCTTTGCGCAAAGTTTCAAACTTGTTGAACACTTGAATGAATGCTTTGTTGACAGTTCATTGTGGTTGACGGTGATGGTATTAGAGAAGGACTTTCAAAACGAACCAATAACTTCGAATAGATTCTCTCGCCAGTATGTGTCCGGTTGAGCAATCCAAAAATCACGACGTTTCGCAGCCAGATAAGCACACAAGTTTGCTCGGAACACTTGTATCAACTGATAACGATAATCGCCAGCAGAGAATCGGTCATACTTAATTCATTTTAGGAATTATTTTTCAGCTTTTTTATGATTAACATCACCACAAATACCCATTATCGCCTGCATAGAACCATAACAATACTGTGTTTCATGTAATCGAAGTAATGTAAGACCATTTCAAACAATTTTTTACAGCAAGCAGTTTCATACAGCGCCGATTTCGTTCGCTGTTCAATTGCACTATACAATTTAGATCCAGTCAACAAAAGTCAATTACATCAAAATTTCCATTGACGAAGGACAACTGAACATATTGAGCATAGCATAAGTTCCACAAACGCTCTGAAAACCAGAACTAAAATTCGCCCGGAGATGGGCTGTTTGTGAAAGAGTTGAGGCATGTTTCGTTCACGTTGATTTATTAATGTTATTCGCCACCAACTAACTTCATATTCATAGCGTTCGACTGATTTGAATGACCCCATTGATTGAAAGAGAATCCATAAAAGCTGAAGTTGAGAACCGATGAGAAATTACTCACCAACACAGGTAGATCCCAATGGAGAACATGCAGACTAGGGAAAGAACGCTTGAGTGTCACATAAGTGACATTATCGAATGCGAGTACAATGATTCGTTTATGAACATCTTGATAGTTCACCACATTACACAACCAGTTGAGGGTAACGTTCAATGCATGCTGAATAAAAGTGTTTTTTAAGCAAAGTGATGATGTAACCAGCCTTATTAATACTTATCATTGGACGACAACACTAGTGCTTGATTCAATCCAAGAATGAATTTGTGGATCGAATTGAAGAAATACTACTCATTGTCAAGCAGCCAATCACTTCCAAAATTCGTCACAAAAAATACGCCTAATATTCCTTGATAAATTTATCAACATTAATCAAACGATGCATGAAGATACCTTGTTGATTATTATTGGTATCGGCTCTAAGTCGATTTTCGATAAGACCTGAATTGATGCATCATAGTTCAGGAATTTCAACGAATAAATTCACTGGAGAATTGAAAAAGAATGAACGCTAATGCAGCTTCTCATTTGTCTCTCTCTACTTCTAAGGATTAAGGTCACTTTAGCTCAAATTAATCAATATCCTCAATTAATCAAAACCTCAGTACTGGGTATGTGTCAGTAATGTGCACGACAACAGTAATGATGATACTAATTGCACGTTCTAAAAGGCAATGAACTCATCGACATAACCCTAAAGCTTCTAACTCGTTCTTCGTTCAATCTAGGAAAATAACGAATTCTTTACAGGTTTGAGATTTGAGACCCAAATTCCGACGGGATCAAAAGGTTGAATGGAAGGCAAACACATTCTAAAAGGCAATGAACTTATTACTCAAAAAAAAAAGAAATTCAAAGACCTCATTCAATTGTGTATTAGTTTCGAATGTTGACAAGTCAACTTCGTGCCGATGCTCGTTGACGGCACTCATCACGTTTCTTCGAATAATCAATTTACGTATGAAGTGAATGGATAACAAGAGCATTATCGGATGATAGAATCTTAATTTGAAACGCATCTGAAACTATCTTGATAGCATTTTGCTTGCCCAACTGATTATTGAGGGTTGAGGAGTTCCTTGCGATAGATGAAATGACGCAATTGGAATTCAGTTTTTAAACAGATAAAGTTGTTTTCAACAACTATGAATGATGACGAAAGTCGGACTCAGTATTAGAAACCATCTGAATTTCAGCGTTCATCAGGCCGTTAAAGCAGCTTGTTTCAATTTCTGCGCAACATTTCAAACCGTGTATGGCATATCATTTAACAGAAAATCGACAAATTCACTCGAAACCAAGTGCAGCAACGTGGAAGTGCGACAGAACACGCGACTCTGAAGGACATTCAGTTGAAACAATGACCAGCGTATATGCATGAAATGTAGATCATCATGATAGCGTTATCAGGTCTGCATCTTCGTGTATATGTCAGTAATGTGCATGAGAACAGTTGTGATGATACTAACTGCTTGTTTGTGAAAAATGCTCAGAAATAAACAGGTGCAATGACTGTGAATGGGAATCGTCAATATCCTGAGAACATGCTTTCCATGTGAAAAATCACCACAGTATGACTTCTAATCATACAGGTGCATTGACTATGAATGGTAATGATCGTTCAATTCCATTATTTTCAAATAGTTCCGTTCAATAATATGGCACATTCAACCATTTTAAAGCGAAGAACTCATTGTGAATATTTCAATTCCTATTGAATGTTTATGCTTGAGATTGTTGCGTTTCTTTCCTTGTTGCCCGATATGGAATTGGCATCAAATACAACTCTTCGTTTCATCCTATTCAAATTCTTAAACCTTCAATTCCCTCTTCATAGTATTTTCTCTGGTTGTTGCGAAGGATTTGTTGGAAAGACTTTTTAATGCCATACAATCATATAATCTTTTGCTCAAGTTTTCATTTCATTTCAATTCATACTGTCGTTAAATTCTATCCTTCTGTGAAACAGATGCATTCTAATGAAGTTATCGTGAAAATACTGTACAGAAATAAGTTACGATAGCGTGAGAATAATTTGCGCTGGATCAAGCAGAGTACTCAGATGTGTACGCAATCACTGCGAACTTAGTCACAATCAAGTGGAAGCGTCTCAAATCAACGTGAAATAACGTCAAATCCATTGAAATTCTTTTCTTAATCGGATAATCTGCATACAAGTGATCAGTAATGATCTGAAATGCATGAAATTTTAAGCGATATCCGGACTGAAACAGAGAATATCGCATCAATTTCAAATTTCCACTGGCATGTTTCCGGTGAAAAGTTCGTCACGTTTCTAGTGACACGTTGTCCATCGCGCTCATGGTTATGCGCATGCGAGCGATTGCGTCGATTTTTGTTTTCTGTGCTTATCAGCTGACTGTTTTTTGCTCTTTGTGATCTCACATATCGTGATTAACACTATCCGATATGATCGGAAGAGCACGTAGATGTTTTATTTTTAGCTTAATTGCTGCTAAAGCTTGTTTAATTTGGATGGAAACAGTTAATGTTTAATTTTAGCTAATTTGGATCAATCTGATGTTACCTGCGAAATTTACATATTTGGTGGTGATATTTGAGACTTTTGCCAGCTGTGTATGCTTAGTTGTCATTTATGAAATGGAAATAAATTTCTACTTTAGTTGAAAATCATCTTATTGCAATTTGTTTTTAAATGCGACGGCTGGTTCTTATCAATTTGTATGTTGTCGTGTTGTATTAATGGTATTATATTTTTATTCGTGTACACATGCGCATTTGTTTTGATGAATAATGAATAGTGAAAGATTTCTTAATGCTCTAATTAATGCTTTATTAATGAGCCAGTTTTCGCTCATTGTTTTTGTTCTCCAACCAATCATATTAACCAGTTTTACGCAACACGTATTGATCGTCTTAGATGGTCGTTCGTTTTTCACAAAAACTAGCATTCAATGAAATATTTCGTTATTATTTTAAGTTGAAGTCGTTCTGTTCGAACGTCTGTCTACTTCCTTGAACAGACATTCTCAGACGTCCTTTTACGCTCATACAGTTGCATTTTCATCTTCTTTCGTTATTTTGCATAATCCACTTTGATTAGTATTTATTATTCTGCTAAAGTGATGATCATCTAATCGTTTCATTGCTGGCTGAATCAGGTCATTATCAACGGTGTTGATGAGTTTTCGCGTTCCTTTCATTTCGATTGCTTTCCATTCTTACACGAATTGAAATAATAACGAAATATTTCACTGAGTGCAATGTTTTGCTCATTATAAAATTATTATTCTGCTCGCAAATGTTTCGCCGAATATTTGCCCCGTTTACATGATGTTTTCGCGAGAATTGATTATTCGCGAATTGCTATTCATTTCAATCTGTTTCAGTTTAGTTTGTTGTTCGCGTATCGTTAACGTCCTATGCGCGTTTACTGTTATTTCTCTGTCACCGCATATTAACGTCATCGAACGCGAATCACCCGGCCACATACAATGGTTTTCACTACTCTCTTCAGAGTGAGTCCTTTTTTCTCATTCCTCTGCTTAAAATTATTCACCTCTAACATCTCTCGTTCTTTTCTCGTTTACATTCCCAGCGAAATTTTCATCATCCCATCATGTTTCATATTTTCACGAAAACTATCTTCGAAAATAATTTCCATTTAAATGATGTAAACTGCATTCAAAGGGAAGAAAGCAAAGTATATTATTGTAATTGAACTTGTTTGAAGTACTTATTTTGGTTGAGATATTTATTAAAAAGTAGAGAAGCTACAATTGCACGGAAGTAATCAAGAGTAAAGGTGTTAATGTCTGTCATCAGCGTTCGCGAAAGCAAATGCTCACTTCAGTCTAACTTTCGATAAATATGATTCAATTTTGATTTCAGGTAATCATATTTTGCAATGTCCTACCGTTCTCATTGCCAGTGGCGCCGTTGGCAAAGAAAACCAAACTTTGTGGCGATGAGAATTGTACAGGTTTGTTCTGAACATATCTTTTTTCTGAACAAAAAAACAGTTTGTTGAATCATTGATGGAACGAGATTTGTATGAAATGTCATTCAAAGCCAAAAAAGATTTAGCAAAAAGGAATGTCATCGGTAATCGATTGCTGACAATTGAAACTTTATATGAAATTATCATGAATTCTAGAAATCCAAATCATACTTCATAGTCTTTGCTAAATCAGTTGCCGAGGATTCCGATGGGCTGTCAGAATGAAAGTCCTGAAATTTTAGTTTTGCTTACAAATGTTTGATAAATCTGCTTATGAAAATTGCGTTAACCAATTAAATATTACAGAAAAGTTGTTCGAAGGAAGGTTTCAAAGGTTGATGAATATGAACGACAATAGGTTTCTAACACCTCAGATGAATGATATCGTCAGTATCTATGCCATCAAATTTAGCGATCGTATTGATCTTATGGAGGGCGCTGTAAGTACTTTGAATGATATCGGGTGGAGCTTGAGACTTGAAGAAGGCAAACGTGACTGTTAGCTTAGTTGTGGTTCATTCTGACTGATTTTATTATTTGCAGCTTGTCAGGAATCCGGAACAACGCGGTAATTTGTTTTCGTCACAGATCACACTTGACGGTTACGTGAACTTTTTGAAGAATGCCGTTGAGTCGAACAAAACGCTTTTCATGATCAGTACGGATCCACGTGACGAGTTGCCATCCAAGAAACTCGTTGGTATGTTGTCACGGTACTTTCACATTACAGCCGCGGTCGTTACTGATTCATTTTTGTAACATTTTTTACCCTCTTCGAGCTGTACTCTAGAATTTGATGGTCGGCGAGTTGCATCTGTTTGTATTAAATAGGTGGAAAATCAAAGGTGGTCGCATGCGTGTAGGTTGGTGTTTATTCGAATAATGAAGCTGATTTTATGTCATATATGTAGAGTAATATTGAAGGTCAACAATCAGCGTTCCCTGGACTCGTGAGAGATTATGAAGTGAATTCGCACAAATTGGCTGTTGAAGGTGTCATACCCAGACCGTTACCCCTGAATTTTGCATCACTTGATCCCGTCGCTTTAGAAGGTTTTCGTTTGGCATTTCTTCGTTTCTTGATTTATTGTGCATTAATTTCATGTTTAACCTATAAATTGTTATATTTTCAATTATACTATTGATCAAATAGTTCTAAGCTTTTAGAGGGTTGAAATTCGTTTCTCGATTCACTAATTGTCAAAGAGACCAGTCACACATATTCTGAATCATCTTTTTAGTTATGAACTGAATTTTTCAATTTTTCAAGCAGAAGAGATGGCCGCTTCTTGCTTATTTAACATGATTGACTAGCTGTACCAGCTGATCCATTCAGTCATTCTTTCTTTCTGCCTGTCTCATTTAATGCTTCATTCTGTGACATGTAAACTAGTCGTGGAAAGGAATTGAATATATATGTCTTGCTGTGCACTGTTCATTATTGCTTGCCTAGGACAGTTGAAAATACTTGTTTGCTCCAAATTCCAGCATTGCGGCAGGCTCACTCACATGGTCACTCTCACAACCATGCTCATGCTCATAGTCATGGACATTCACATGATGGTATGGAATATGCACACGCATTTGAAAATCATCAACAAAATCAAGCACTGCCACCACCACCACCCACTGTAAGCGGTTCATTAGATTTCTTTCATTTTGCAAACAAGGTTCAATCCACACGAAAGAGCTTTTTAATAGTTTATTTGTTTACAATTTGCTGAGTGTAAATGAATAGTAGCCAAGCGGATAGTTCTAAAGCCAGATCGTTCTACTGTTATTAATATTGCTGAGCGTAAGAGTGGTGCTTTTACTCAACAGCCAACGACGAGAAATGCATCGGAAGGGTTTCGAAAATTGATGGTACCGTCAGATTGGTCAAGTTCTGTGAGCCAGAGTTTTTACTATTTCTGAGATCGCATAACCATTGAAATGGATACTGTCTGGTTTGGGCAAAGATCCTTTTGGAGAAGCTAGTTGCCAAGCAGATTAAAAAGACCGAACGCTCAATTTCGATTTCAATTTTTTTGGAACCAGAAGCGGAATTTAGGGAAAGCCCCATGTGAAAATACGAAGAGATTTGTTGATTAATGATCAGTGAGCACTTAGGAGATGTATGATTATGTTCCGATGTTGTTTTTGAAGGCTCAATTACCACCGTCACAAACACAGCAAATAAGAAATAATCCACCTCCTGACATTACCACCTCATCGCAGCCGTTATCAAATGACGCCGCAAAAGTGCCAACACAACCAGCACCTGCACCTCAACAACCTCAACTACCCAAACCAGTGGCACAACCTCAAGCAACGAATAGTCAATCTGAAGCTGGTGTAGCTGCAGCACTTCCAACCACGGCAAAGACGCTCCAAGCAGTACCGTCAGAAGCTGGAGCGATGCCTGGCGATACACCTCAAATGGCCAGTGGTCAACAACTTCCCGCAGATAACTCTCAGCATGCTGGTGCTAGACCAGCGCTCAGAAACGTTCAACAACCAGCGGGAGCTCAAAGAGCTCCCCAGGGCAACCCACCATCATCGGGTGGTCAGTCGATATCCGGTGGTGTTCCTCAACCAGCGAGAGGTCAACCGCTGCCTGGAGATAACCTTCAGCCATCTGGTGGCCAACCGGTACCCGAAGGAACTTTCCAGGCAACAAATGTGCAGCCAATCACGCCAGATTCGCCTAAAACAGTCATTGAGCAACCTGTGCCCGGAGCTGCCTCTCAACCAGAAAGCGTTCCACAGCCAGTAAATCCTGAAGTAAAGCCAATGGGTGCTCAGCCATTGCCGGGCAGTATTAACCAACGGGCCGGCGGTAGCGATCAGCAAGTGCCCAACAAAGTAGATAATCAGTCGATAGGTCAACAAGGTCAAACGGTCACTCATAATGCTAATCAGCAAACTAGCGGACAGTCGCTTCCTGCAAACTCGCATCAAACAATCGGTGGAGCTAACGTTGATGGAGGCCAGTCTACGAATGGTGAATCTGTTCAAGTGCCAGTTAGTGGAAATGTTAAGAATGTGATCGACGGAAAGGAGGATCCCCAGTTAACAGCGTCCAACAACGCGCAAAATGTTAACCGAGTATGTTTTGGAAGTTATATTATCGCTTGCTTGCTTCACTCAAGCTCGGTTCTAAACATCCAAATACTTTCATATTACGATGAGCTTGGCACCGGGTTCCGCAAGCTGTGAAATGCTTTCGCAGTCCACTTATATCGGTTGATAGGTCCAATTAGGTTTGAAGAAAAATCATAAATGGATGGATATTTTACCAGTTTTTTGAGCGTTAAAGTAATGCAATTTTTGCCGAGTGAATTCGAGTTCATTTTACTGCCTCGATCGTCTGTGATCGTCATTACTTGTATCCGTTATTGTTACTTATGAACGTTGCATTTTTTTACTGTTTGGGTATGCTTAGTGAAATACCGATCAATCTATCCAAAATGACGAATTTGAAGGATGCACAAATATCATCAACTGGAAATCAGCCAGTGAACGCAGCGGCTATACCAGCTCCTGAAGCTGGAGCAGATCCTAATCTGCAGAGTGCAAATGAGGTAAGTGATTGCTTCAGACTGTTCTTTTGTATTCTGGAATAAGTTAGTGTTAATTTTGCAAGAATCGATAAGCGAAATAGTGCATGATCTGATTGAAAGAGGAAAAACTTGCATTGTTTTCGAAGGAAATTGTCAGTATGGTTGTCAGCTGTTGTGAATTCGTCATTCTTCCGTGCCTTGTTCAATTTTGCATATGAAGTGGAATCATTTCCAGTTGTGTGCCTTGTACATTTTTTGTTTCTATCGATCTGTTGCTCAATTTGGTGTACAATTTCATTTTCATGAAAAGCACTTTTCTTGTGTTGTGAAAATAATACATTGTTCTTCATTTTGCCTTCATTCATGCGTGTAAGGTAATTGCTACAAATTGTGACTGTTATTCGTTGCGGCTCATAGGCAGATGACTGATTTTTTCAAAGTTCGTTCCAATTTCTTTTTCAATTCATTTCTTAGGTAATGCGCGTGCATGATTAGTTCAGTTATATGCAGTAATGTAGGCTCAATAATTTTCTCCTTCCTAATTATCCTATATGCTCTTCTTCGTGGGTCTTTGTTGTCTTTTTAAAAATCGTGCTCAGGTTGGATTGCAGCAGCATTTTGATAAATCACTGCAATATTCAAATATTTAGGCATTTGAATATCCTTTAGCAAGTGCAACATTTTCGTTAGTTCGTTTAATTAGGGATATGGCATTTCGGTATGAAATTTTGTGGATTACCCCATTTCCAACTGTTTTGAATTACCTCATTTCCAACCGTGTCGGTTCCCAATATCAGGCTCAGATCTTTATGAGCCTAAGTTCCTCGCAGAATCCTCGAGAATCTCTGCTTTTAAAACAGATATCCATAATAATGCACGAAACCAAAATAATGGCAATCGAACAAGCAAACAGGCGATTCACTATCGATTGCAGCATATTGCTAATCAACCGAATTTGAATAATGCGATCAGAGGGACACCGTGGGAAGATGAGGATGAAATTGAGCGATTCATTCGTGAAGACATGGAACGACAAGCGATGAAAATGCAAGGTGCTGCCTCGGTAGGATTGGCTCGAGAAGCCACAAGCAACACTCTTGATTCGTCAGCGCCAGCACCATATTCTACTCTGTATCAACCGAATGCGGATGATCAAGTACCGAAATCGATGGCTTTTGATGAGATACCACTGAATAGCGTTATGCGAAATGCTGAGTTGCATGAAATGCACTACCAGAATCCATCGCTAAACGCCAATGTTAACGCGTTCGATGAAAAAAATCAGCAACAACACCAACAAAACATTCTTGTTGTGGGTGGTGGTGGACTCGCTAGCTTACCACAACCATCGATGGCTTCATTTTCATCGATACCCATCTCAGAAATTCCCGTTCTGAGCACCACTACGCAATCACCGAGCGTTGCTCACCATTCAGTCCCAATCACTAATCAACCGACCCAAACAGTATCGGGACTATCACCTGGGGACGCTAGCATTCACTCGCGTGAACCGATCGCCGAAACACAGCAGCAGCCTTCTGGATCTTTCGGAGGAATTTCGCAAGAGCAGAAACAACAGATTAACCCCAATACGGTGGACGCAGAGATATCCTCGTTTGGAACGGCACTCCCTAGCAATCCGTCAAGCAACGACCCAGTTGATCTGAATGCACAACCGCTTCCATCTACCCTGTCACCAACGGCATCTTCATTCAGTGTTCCATCACTGCCCTCTCCTATACCTCCACCTCTTCCTCGAGATGCGTCGGATCAACTGCCTCAAGCCAGCCCGACTGCAACGGTCTCTCCTTATCCGATTAACATTGATCCGACGCCCACCATCAAAATTAATCCACAACAACCATCAGGGAATTTACCGGTTAACGACAATACAGCTGGATCTTTATCAGCTACTGATGCCGCCATGCTGAGGAGACATTCTGATGTTCCGAATGACGTTGGGCATATGGCATCAATTTCAACAGATCATCTATGGCCTTCATCGGATGAAGTGAATAGATCTCAGGAACCACTCCAAGGTAAAAGCGGTGATGGCGAGAAGCAATCAGAATCACATGGTGAAGCATTGCCGAACCAACTGGGAGCAACGGTACGTCATCCGGAAATCTCTTCATATGTTTAGTTTCTCCCTGTAGCCCATCTCCACCACCAGAGGAAGGTTTCATGTTGTTCATGGACATCGACTTCCATGCTTGCCTCTTTGCGACTGACTGGATGAATGGGAGACTAGAAGGAGATGCATTTTCACATGAGCTGTTACTAAATTCGATTAATGTTTTCATTTGCTAACTTTTATCTGTGTGCACAAATGGGCTCGTAATCAGGGAGATGGGACCAATTTTTATGAGGGAGACTGGAGATAGCCATCTCATCTCGCACTGAAAATTGTTCCGAGAACAAAAATTCACCTTGAACGAAGATAACTAATCCCCGCGAATCCTGGTTACGAACGTGTGCGCAGTTTGAGTTTAATTGCGTTAACAGCACGCATCATCGACGTTCCATGTTATTGTCATCACGATGTTTTCCGTTCTTTGTGGCGTGTTCATGTTCTATCGTTATACGTACATTCATGTTCTCACTTAAATCGTTTCATGCAACAGCATTTCATTCCGTTGCCACACCACCACTTAATTCAAATGATTTATATGCGAAACATACAATTTTGTTTCAACACTATGGTCTATCCTGCTTCACTTGTTGTTTATTCATGGGGATGGATGATGCATTTCCTTCCGTTGTATCTTATTGATTGAGGAGCGCAGGGATGGTGAATTATCAAAATAGCTAAGAATTCTGAATGAAATCGTTAAATAAACTGGTTCACAAGGCACTCATCTCTTATATTGCTTATTGATCTCATAAAATCTTTGTCAATATGCAACAAAAAAAAACCTATGTTAACCAAACTCTCAAAAAATTTCAAAATGTCAAATTGTTTATCTTGGGAAATCAATGTCAACCAACAGTTCCTTTGCAATGCAATGTAGTATTGCAAAGGTACTCTTGGTTGACAGCTAAACGCTAATTCTAAGGCTATCGTCATGAATGCTTGCCTAACTATTGTCTAAATTGTTTTTGTCTATTTACACAATAGAACTTATCTGCTCTTCATATGTTGGATTGTATCGTTCGAGCACATTTAATCATCTTAAATGCTGTTCCAGTTTTTCATTCTAACAACTTTTTAATCGCACTGAATCGTAAACAAATTTTTAATGCACTTTAAGTCCAGATAAGCGTTTTCAATGAATACGCTTGAAGAAAGAGGGACGAATGCATGAGACCAGTGATTTATTGTCATCACTTCATGTTATTGGATGTTTGCACTAAATTACTCACTTTTTATGTTCAGCGTATTCATTATCATACTATCTTTGCTAATTTCTATCATATGGCATCACATCACAATGCTTTTTCAATTCTGCAGCCAAGAAAGCACTCCGAAGATGGTGAAAATCGAAAGGACAAGAATAATACAGCCAAGAAGGAGGCCAAAAGCCACAATGAAACTTCAGTCACTGATAAGACCGTTCCGTTAGATGCGGAGAAGCCATCGTCATCATCAACTAATCATACCGGTGGTAGTTTACCGAGAAAAAATGCGGAGGAGGAGGAAGTCGGAACAAAGATCTTTTATGAAAATGGTCTTGTGCGTAGTTCTCTCCGTTCGTATTCTTCGCCTTTGCACTTATCATTTCATTTCGTTTGCAGCTATTAGTTTGTTGTTGTTGTTGTTTTTTTTTATGGTACGTAAGGTGATGAACTACTCGACAACTTTCATATTAGAATTGATTTCGTGTCCGATAGTGTAGACAGATATGCTCCCAAAAAGTGTATAACATCAGTCGAAGAAAGACGTCTGATGAACTGGATCAGATGGTTAAAGTTTCTTCAGTGTGTTTAGCGATATTATAAAATATTATCATGATAATACTATCTGATCAGCATTTAATTGCTCATCGAATCTGGCAAGAAGCAATCAAAGATTTCGAATTCCACCAACGAACAAAAAGGTTTAACGGTGATTGATGCAGCAAATGATAATTGAGAGTGTGGAGGAGATGATATCAAAAAGAGAAAACGGGAAGGGTATCTTGATAGAAAGGAGTCTTATGTTTAGCCTAAAACGTAATCAGAAGTTGTCGCATGTCTTCCTCGAAGCACTATCTTAACCTTCAAAAGCCGTTTGTTCATTTGCTTAGCTATTTGTGTGTTGATGTCACAGCCACCATCAACGTGGTGATGACATTTTTGTGTGACTGCATCTCTTTATTCAAAAGGGAGGTCTGATTACTCGATGTAATCAATTGAAGCAAGACAATATGATTCGAAAGAGTACGGAATGTTGTGCTGAAAGTCATTTTTGTTTCCTCCCTAATCGACATGTTGACCGAGATAAATAGAGTAATAGACTTCAAAATTTTTAAGCCCTCATGATAAAAAATTTTTTATAACCGATCGATCAGACTCACGTTATGATCCACTGGAGTAAAAGAGTAATGCAGATGTGAGACCCTGCTACAACTTCGTTGGCTGTATTTTTTGCAGTTTTCAATTGCTAAAGGCTGAAAAACTGCAAATTCTAAAACCGATATTTAGAGTTTAGTTGGATGGAGTAGTTTATCCCAACAAAAATGTACGTCCGAAAGGCACAATTTTTTCTTCTCATTGACACTGGCGTAGGTTTCCAGTTTAAAAATGCTCCAAACTAAATCTCTTATCAAAATAGGTGCATTGGATGGATCATAATATATCACACTGCGCTTCTTATCATTCACCTGCAACGGTAACATCAAACAAAGATTCAGAATCAAGCAATCAGCTGTCTGTGTCAGTTGAAATAGTAAATCGAAAGTACACTATGATATGACATTAGGTGCTTTCATCATTTGCATTCGTATTGGGATAGACTCGCACACGAAATGAACTTCCGAATATCAGTTTCAGAACAGAAACTCTTTATCATCAGCACTTCCTATTGAGAAAAATCCAAAGATAGGATTCGAATCGTTGTTTAAACTTTTCATTCAGACTGCTGGCAACTTTCGCATCCTTAAAATTCGTTTATCTCGGTCCACTAGTTAATTCAGCAGAAAAGAACAATGATGTCTAGGGAAACTTTCATGCTCTTTCGATTGGTTTCGTCTGCATCGGTTATAACGACTAATTAGATCTCCATTGGTAGTTTCTAACAATCATCACTCGAGTCCTGGTCATAGAGCACGTTTTTTTTGTTGTTGTTCAAACTAATCCTCGATGCTAATAGTAGCAGCAGTTGAATTGAATGAATAACAGGAATATGATAGAACAAATTGAGTTGAATATCATCTAGTTCATGTTTGAAATGTCCAGAAATTTTGCTAGCGAGGACTATTTCAGGTTTTGCATAACGTGTAGTGTGGTTCCACCCTCATCATCCAGTTTCTAGCAGTTGCATAAATTTGTAGAAATAATTCCTCATTCCAGTGAATATCATCCCTTTATGCTGACGAGTTGTTTCTTGTGATACACTTGCCATAGAATGATTCTCCACTACCGTTTGATGATAGAATGCAACGAGGACATTTTCAGGGTTATTGCGTCAAAGGTGACTGCGATAGGCTAGGTGCTGATACGTCAGCAGATCAGCCTTCAGATTCAGTTGAGAAGACTCCTTCAAACGTTGTTGTGCCCACAGCATCTGTTCCAGCGCACGAAGACCAACAGCCACCACCTGTTTTTGAACCACCAACTGACACTCGTCCAGCAGAGAGTCATGAAACTATTGATGATCAGTCACACGGCGAGCAAGCTCCCGCTCAGCCACCACCCCCCATACCCGAGGATCCTTCGATGAGTGGTGCCATACCGATGGATCCGAGCCTGAATCCGGCCGATTACCATTCCACAGCTGAGAATACCACTCGATCTGGTGTTGGTAAATGGTTGAGCAAAATGATTTCACTCTTCCGATACGCGCTTCCGGCAGCAATGGCTGATATTGATGACGCAGGTGTGTGGTGAATACTTTCAGTCAATTTCCATCGATTATTGATATTCCTGCAAAGTTGTTGGTGTAAGAGAGAGCCTTAAATTGTCTTTTGAAATTTCTGTGAGCTTTTCGCTAATTTATGTTCGCTTAGTGTGTTTGGTCGAATGGAGTTGCCTACTCAGAGAACTCTCATATCACTTCGAAAAAATTTTGAGTATGTGCCATTGCTCACTCTTATTTATGAACAACAAAAACGATCGCTGAATTGTTGTGGCGAAGCTGTAAAGTTATAGTGATGTTTGATTTAGTTCAAGTCCGTAGGAGAATGCGTGTTACATAGGGTTGTCGAATATGAGGTCAAGTATTGTAGATTTTTAGTGTCGAGGGATTTCACTTTTCGTATCAAGGGATTTTACTTACTTTGATAGTTGTTTTTTTGAACTGACTTTGATATCTGAAATGGTTACTTTGCACGTTTAGGTGTTGTTGTAACATTGTTGGTACCGGTTTTCTTGATAATACATTTGGTACGGATTCTTTTGCCATCGGACAATACTGAGCAAGAGGTTTTCGATAGACGTACCCTACACGATGCACTTACAGCGGTTCGAGAACGTGACGAACAAATCAAGGTGGGTTTTATTAACTCTCGTGAACAGGTCGTAAGCCATTCGCGTGGTACTGACATATTATTGAGTAATGATGAAATGAAGTTCGGATGTTGTGCCGTCTGTCACGAATATTGGCGGATGTTCTAAGGATATCCGAGAAGATGTGGGCGCAAATAGCAAAAATGTTACGAAGTGCTTGAGTGAAGTATAAAAATTCACATCAATTGTTGGTAATACATCTGAAAGTAGTTTAAGTGAAACAGTAATGAAACTCACGTACCGTATGCTGTCCTTGAAATGTCATTGGATATGTTGCAGTAAAAAATTTTTTCGATAGAAACTTAATTGTATGTTATTTGATTTCAGCAAATATCTGATAATTCCTTGCATTTGCAGTTACTTCGTGTCGAGGCCGAAAAAGGTAGAGGAATGATGAGCAAAGAGAAGGATGAACAAATTGAACGTCTGAAAACGGATTTGGGTCGTGCTCAGTTGAATACGCAACAGCTGAAAATCAGGTATGCAATAGTATTTGTGCGCCATCTGCATAATACCGATTGATATCGTTTCATAAATGTTGTTTGATTGTATTTTCGTAAGTATGGATTATGACCATATTATTCTGATAGATGCGATCAATTGGAAGAAAGCAACGAACGCCTGAGAAAAGAATGTGAGGATGCCAAGAAATCGGCCGAGTCTGAACGACGTAATTCCACGGTTGTCGCTGACGAGAACAAGCAGTTGGAACGTTCCAATCAGGTGGTTATCATTTTGAATTTTTTCCCGTCTGGAATTTTTTCCGATGAAATGTATCGCTTTCTTAATCTATATCAATCGCTTTTTTTCTTGCAAAGATACAGAAATTCTACTTTGGAACGCCCACCCTCCCCCTCCCCCATCTCGAAACGCTACCAACATTCAACAATTCTTGTATCTATGATGTGGGTTCCCGAAGTGATTTCAAAGATGTACAGTTTCTTTGGAACAATTTTTATCCTAACATTTATCTGTAAGCTAAACGTTGATTGATTATGAGCGATTTCGTTTGAAGATGTTAACGGAACAAATCGCCGAAATGCAATCAACGATGGAAAGTGCAAGAGAGAAGAACGATAAACTTGAGGATGAATTGGCCGATAGAAACGCTCTAATCACGAGACTTGAGACTGAGAACAGATCGAACATTATTGATATCAAGAAACTCACCGATCAGTTACAGGTTTCATTTGAAATCATTCGTGTGATATTATTATGATGATAAAGTCGGTTTTTATATCTGCACTCAGCATACCGGTACAGTGCTTTGCAAAGTCGAAGTCAAGATAGATTCTGAAAGGTCTCGAAATCGGCGTGGTATTGCAGGTGATTAATCGCTCGCTCAGTATTGAGCAAAGTTTACGTTCAACAAAAATGTTCATTGAAATAAAGAGTGTTACGGGTGAAATAAATCAAAAGTTGCAATTGATTACGATCAGTATAGCGTACGTTATCTGATTGTTACATACATTTACGTCGAACGGATTGCTCAAAACTATTCAGTATGAAATTGGAAGCAAACGAATGACTCTGAAATGAATAATGTTGTTGGAAAGGAAGAAGATTGGGTGCGTTAAAAATCAGAAAGCATTACAGACGGCAGCTAATGAAGGTGAAGTGTTACGTGAACGAATTGAAGCGCTTCAAAGTGAGACCGTACAGCTATCGGAAATGATCGAAGAATTGAACCGAGCAAAAGAAGCTGCCGAAGCTGTCGCACAACAGCACGCAGTCGCTGAAAATGTTTCAAATAGTGATGATCATGCGGCTCATGAGAGTGGAGGTTATTCTGCTTATATTGTGTAGTAATTTCGGCTTTGTTTAATTCTGCTTATATTGTAATTGTGTTGTCTGTCGTTCGAACAGTTTTCATAATGTTAATGTTTTTGAACTCTTCAAAAAAAGTGCTACACAGAATTTTTGCAATAATTTCCAATCACTTGGAAAATAACAGTTTTCAATTTGAATTTTGGTACTGAATTCTTTTTCCATTCTTGAAAAATTCCACTCCAGTTTCCCGCATATGAAGTGTTATATTGTCTGTAATGTTAACACACACTAGTAAGCACAAGAGAGATACAGATCTTGCTTCACCCGTAGACTTTTCAATTTAGTGAATTGAAAATCTTCATTCTTTACTATCCTCAACAGTTTTTTTTCGGTTTGAATTAGTCATTTATTTTTTGAAATACTCAACTTATTGGTGGTATTTTGTCAACGATTCCAAATGAAATGGCAAACATTTAGGATCTGGTGGATGGTCAGACGTTGGTGATTTCGATATTGAAACACCAGCGATAAACGACGAAAAGAAGAACGTTTCACCACCTTTAACAGCCAACAATGTTCAACAACAGCAAACAGCACCGAAAGGGAACGACAACTCCACCCTTCTGCCTCAAACGAAGAGCGGCAGCACCGGGGATATCATGGAGGTGGCTCGTCTTCGAGCCCAGTTGAAACGTCTTGAGATTGATCTCGATCAAACAAGGTTCGTTCCCATTTGATCAGATCTTGATCTTATTAAAAATCGGTGTTTATAGAATATTCACCACTCTTTATCTCAGGCGCTGAAATTAGTATTTCTGTGAGAATCTGACGATAACTTCAGTGAGTTTTTAGGGAGATTTATGAGACTGAGTGAATGTAAAGCAAGTATTTCAGACTATCATTACAAAAAGAAGAAAACGTTAGGGAGCATTTGACGCGTAAACTGGAATTGGCTGAATTGGAAGCGAATGAACGTAAAAAGGAGACTGAGGCGAAGGAATCAGAACGAGTGGATACACATAATCAGTGCAAGAAAATGCTTGCGATGGTCGAGGAAAGAGTGAGTTTTTCATGAGATTTTCATACAATTTCATTTGTTCTCTTGTAGAACGTTTGCTTTTATTAATGTGTTTTCGACTGAAATCAATTAAACGCTTTTTATCTCAGATTCGGCCAATTTTTCTGTTTGTTAAACTGTTGTGTTTTTTGATGTCATTGAAGGATGTTAAACTGATATGTTTTTAATGTAATTGAAGGATGCAAAGATACGTCATTCGGAACAATTAACAGAAAAGCTGAGAGATGAAATTGATAAATGGCAAACCGAAGTTCGACATCTCCAGGAACAGAATAAAGTTATCGAGAACAAACTTAACGTAGGAATCATCTTCATTCTCTGATTTGAAAATTTCATTGCTTCAATGAATTATTTATTCGTTTAATCGGCACACTTTTTTTTCCAAATTTAAAGCGTTCTGAGCAGGCAGGTTTAATGATTGATCATTTTGTAGGATGCCGAGCAGGAGTTGAAACGTCTTCGTGCGGAGAATAATCGTTTGGAGACACGACACTTCCACGAGATGCGTGAATGCAAGCATACGATTACTACATTGAGACAGGTGAGTCGATAACTGACCCATTATTATTTGTTATTATTATGGTCACTGTGGAAAATCGTGAAAAATTTATGAACACTTAGTTGGATATTCTCAATATGGTTGGTTTCATGGGATCAGTCGAGCAGTAATTAACGAGTGAATAATTTTGTATGAATTCACTTTTCAGTCACTCGAAGAGGCGCAGCGTATGGCAGCGACTGCGACTGCAGCCATTCCGCCACAGTTGCCAGATAGTGGTGGCAATAATCTGATGAATTTATCGAGTAATGGATCGTCGGATCGCGAGTATCCGAGCGCTCATGCAATTGGCTCTCGGCTTGGTCCGCCTCCGTTGCCTGCGATCAGACCGCTTTGGGGTGATGATGAGGCCGCTGAAGTTGGTTCCCTGCCGTTGTTTGACATTCTCTTTATTTTTCGTCACTGCATAATACTGTACTCTGACAAATGAAGATCCCATGAGGAATGGTCGATTGAAGTACAGTCGGTTTTGTATTGATTGTAAGGTGACAGTCATGGCATCAATTATTGTCTGCGCAGGCAAAGTTAAGCAGTCATTTATTACTACTGATGAGCAAAGTAACCAATCAAGATGACGGTAATAATGCTGGTATAAAAGAGATTGTTGATACAGTCATTTAATTCAGTTCAAAATCGAGAAATTTTGAAGGTGTTTTCGGCTGGTGAATCAATATCGTCGATGATGAGTGGACGTGGTTTAAGACACACGGCCACCTCACCGGATAACTTGTCCAGTGGCGTTCCACTGAAGAAAGGTAGCGTAAGGTCGAGACGTTCACAACGTGAACAACCCAGAAGAGAGGTTTCCCCGGAAATCGATCTTATGCAACATGCACCAAGACCGAAAAAGGTTATTAATCAGCATTTGTAATCAATTGATCGACCGAATTGTCGTATGCAAGGCTCATTTCCAAAGAAACTATCGAATATGATGCAGTCAGCTTGCCGTGACAATGAATTTATATCACTGATTTTTTACCAATTTGTATCGTCTGCTACATTTTTGTTGCTAGTGGAATTCACAGAATTATGTTATGGTTTTACGTACCTGACGTTCGGACAAGAGTTTCTCTCATTGCCAGTGAATTTGGCGTAGGTTCTGTCTTCAATACTCCAAATGAATAGCATAGAATACTAGCAGTTTTTTTTGGGGGGACGTTTGACCTTATCGGAAAATCAACCGGACTTTACAACGTGACTTTGTTGGGTATTCCTCAAACGATCTGAGCTTCATGCTTATGCTCTCTCAAGTAGCCGTCTGCGAAACGGTTTTGAACTGGAACATTCCGTTCGGAGAAATGCGGCGATATTCTTGGGATCGGTATTGATTGATCAGTTGGAATGGTTTCAGGAGGGTCGTCGAATGCGTTCACGATCGCACGGACGACATCCGTTCTTGACGAATGCTCCTTCGTATATGATGATGCAACCGCCCGCATTCCCTGATCTGTTCAGCGATCATCCACCCCCACCAACATTACCTTTCCAGCCGTCACTTCATAAACGAAACTCCAAGAGTGGCAATTTGTACTATTCGTCTGGTGGTTCAAACGGTGGTCTTTCGCCTCCACCCGAAATGGCACTCCTTTCTGGTGTTCCACCGCCCGGTATGTCGATCAGAAAACCAACAGCAACATCCAGACCTAAAAGTTGGTTTTCTTTTTTTGTTCCTTTTGACAATCCTGACGATTGTTTTTTTTTTTTTGACCCACTTGAATTGGTCCAAAATTTGAAACCAGCCATTCAGCGTATTGTTGTTGTTTGTTGTTTCTACGAAAGAGCTGTCATAAATGATGTTCGTTCCAAATTGCTGCTTTCATTGCCGGTTGAATTGTCAGATTATCAGGAATTAGATTGACCTCTGTCATTTGTTTATCGCATCAGTATTTATTCTTTTCAGGTGTTGCTGAACAAATGGCAAGGCATCAGAATTGAGTTGTTTTTTTGGCTGTTTTTACGCTTATTCGGTGACAAATCAATGCGGAAATCTTTTTTTCTTGTTTTCTTCTATCTGTTTATATCCACTTCTACTGTTTCTTTCAACATTACGTTTCGACCTTATTGAACGTGTGTTTTTGCCAATCATCTGCCTGGATTTTTGCTTTTTCGGCACACAGCAGGTGTTATTTCTTCATTGTAAGATGATTATGGGAGAAAAGTGAAAATTTGTTCCAACAATTTGACATCATGAAAATGAGCATGAAATTGATCAAATATGTATTATGCACGAGAGAAATTCAATATGGATTGTATTGGTGGACGAAACCTCTTTTTTATTACTTGATATATCGATAATTTCTTGGAGCCTTTGAGCAAAGATTTGGAATTAGTTCATCGTGATCTGAGTTTGAGCTGAAAAGTTTAGTTGAGCTGAGAGAATGAATAACATTTAGAAACGTTTCGGTTTTGTTTTTGTATTTTTGTGTATTATGCTCGTGGTTGTTTCTCGATCAATTAGAACAATACTGAACTTTGTTTTGTTTGGAATTGAGAGGATGTTGGTAGTACCGTGCGTTGAAGTGAATGTTTTGTTGGTCAATACTGGTCGATTGGTATTGTCGTTGATCGTATCGGTTATCTGTTCTATTGTATTATGCCTTTTGTAGTACAAATAGAGCCGTATAATTTGCATTGATGTGATCATATGGTTTGATAGTGATGCTATGGAATCAACTGTTTCTACTTGAAGAGATTCTGAGTTGAATTTAAAAGATTATCCGATTAGGGGTTGTTTATTCGTCAAATACAATTCCGGTGTGGACTTGAATGTTCATCAATTTGCTCTAGTTTTCAGAGCAAGACAAAATCATCATTGAGTAGAATAGAGATAGTTGTCCATCTTTTTACCACAAGTGCACTTTTTAACGTGGTATTGGGAGGAGTGGTGATTATGGATGAAAATTTCCGTTGAAATTAGCTGCTGGCCTATTGACCTTTCATTTCATTCGTTCGATTCATACATTCGAGTCTGCGCAATTCGTATATGGTTTAAATGACGGTTGGTTTCATTACATCAGACCATATTTTACAGTCCGTGTGCTGTTGTTCAGTTCTGATTTATTGTCACATTGTCGGGTTGGCTTCATCGGATCCGGGAAGGTTGATTACGATTGTGAAAGCTGATCGCACTGGGTCTTTTTGTGGAACTATGGGCAGAATATATTCGTGCGCATTTTCTCAGCCTGGAAAACAGTACTGGGGACGAGTTTCATATCTATTCCACAATCGCAGATGTATTCTGTCTGATGTTTCTGATGGTATTCTCGAATACATAATAGGTGAAAGTGTTGCCTTTTTGTATCAGAAATCGATTAATTTATTATTATCACTGTTATATTCCATTATCATTACTACAATCATTTTAATGTCAATACTGTTGTTATTATCATTATTATAAGTCTCATGGTTTTTACTGTTTTGGTCAAAAATAGGGGTGATAAAATTTTATGTAAACGTTCTTCAGCAGTGATTCGTTTCCTTTGAACATTCTTGTCTTGAGCAGTTGTCATCAGTGTGATACAAATAAAAACGTTGTCGAAATGTACAATCGGAAGAACATTGAATACTAGTGAGTATTGCATGATCTATTGAGATTATAGACCGGGTATATCATACGCACTGTATTTGTAACTAGCGATTTCAATAAGATAACGAAACCTGAAGGCATTTTATAACCCTTAACTTTTACGTTAAGAATGATTCAGTAAATTATACGCTGATATGGAGTTCATGGAAACGCAAAATGAAATAAACTGATACAATGGAGTTGATGGATATGAGGTCGGAGGTTTCATTTTTCGATGTAATCGATCAAAGATATTACACTGGAACCACCAGAACATGTTCAATAGAGATTAGCCATTCTGGTTGATCGTTGAGATAAGTTGATTATGATTGTTGGAAAAATGGGACGCAATTTTTTGAAAGAATAAGACGATGTTGGTAAATGCGAACGAGAAAGAAGGTCACAGGAATGTGTGAGCGAATAAGGTGGAAAAGATGAAGGGTGATTTTAGTAGTGATGAAATGAATCAACAAATTGATCATGATTCATGACTCAGATCTGTTGAATGATATTAAATTGATTGAGCATATGCGTGCCGTGCATATGTTCGACTGCATCCGATTGATCACCAATTAATTCGTACTCAGTTGTTTAGGCATTACCGCAGAATATTAACAGAAGGGGAGAATTTCCTGCAGATGTATGGAACTGTGTGTTTTTATTTGCTTATTATTTTCATTTTTAATCAACTTGAGGCTTGTTCAAAGGTATCAACGATAATACTGAGTGTTATTTTCTCCCCTCCATTTTGATCGTCCAATTTTCTGTCTTATTTTTGATCGCCAACTAATTTTCTTCTGATCGTGACTCCTTACCGTCATGTTTTTTCTTCATTGAAATTTTCCTACGCTCATACGTCTAACGAAAACTTTAACATTTTGGTAAATTATCTGAAGGTGTGTTTATCAAGCAGCAGTAATACTGCTATTGATGACGTTAATAATAACATTCATAAGGTGATAATAATGAAAGTATTATTCGTACTGCTCATTAACTTGATCCATTCACAAACATTCGCCGTAACACCGTCGATGTCGTCGTATTCGATGGAATGTGAACGTGGCTATCGAGTATCGGCAATTTATCGACATACTTCATCTTATCAAAAATCTGGTGCACTAACCATTTATTGTGACCTCATTGAAAAAGATACCTCACTTGTTGGTTGTTTATTCACTGTAGTTATTACTTTTATTTTCGTTATCAATATGATCATCATCATTGTCTGATCCAGTTTTTGTAGTGATCATAATTCAATAGTTTCACAAACACTCATTTTCTGGTTAATTTTTTTGGTAAACACTCATGAGCCCATACATATTATTATCAGTATACTGTACTACCTATTCTATCATGAGAATCGAAGGTACTATCATTCATACGAATTCGGATGCATTCCTCAGGGAAGGGGGAGAGGGGAGGATTGTAATTGCACCGATCTTCGTGAACATTATCTTTTCGATTCATTTAATGAGATCGAATTGTTCTCTTGCTTTATTCCATCGAAGTTGCGGTAAAATTCTTTTCATGTATTCATTTAAAACTGCATCCGACCAGAAGAAGAGGAAAGTGTTCAGTGGCTTCCAGGAAAAACCAGTGAATGAAAATAGATGTAATGAACCACTGTTTGTTGTGTTCAGTGGTGATTACTAGTAACCAGAATGCATTAAAATGAATGAACATTCATACTCAGGTGATATTCCGATCAATTCATTATTCAGGTGCAATGTGAGCGATTGCCGAGCGCACCGCAATGCTCCGGTGCTCCGGAAGGTTGTATGGGGGCAACGTGGTTAGCCGGCTTTCATGCGTACATGGTCGAGGAGAGCACAGAGGCGACATTGTATGAGTTCACACTTCTAAATGAATCGAGTTCTCACATTGTATCATTCAACAGCCATCTTCAACTAGCGTATTCACGACAAAAGAGTGATCAATAAATATTCTGATCAGTGATCGAAATAATTATTTTGGAATTCCTGACGGATTTCGGGAATTTTAAAAGTATTGACGATGTAGCGTTATGTAGATCTATGACAACAGTACTCCACGGCAAAGGGTTACTGAGAAAAGATCTTCAAGGCAAGAAGTCCTGTAAAATAAAATATACTCCAGGTGATTCTTCCCTCACCCTTGAACTTTGAAAAACAAGCATGATTCGATTGTTGTATTTAGATTCGAGCCAATCTGTTGTGGTTCATCGAACGTACTTGTGAATGAGGAGTCGTGCATTCATGATCGATTGAATCAAGCCTTGCAACCGTATGAGCATGCAATTGCACGTGATTTAATTTATCGCGGTCTGCAGTGCTGGCATCAATACAATCAGAACAACACATTAGTTGATATCATTTGGAAGCTTGAAATATGCGCTTTCGAAACATCAACAAGCCTCGCCAACCTTCTCTCAAGTCAGTTCAAAATACTCTCTCAGTTTTCACGCTCATGGTTTCCGTCCTGAATGCATTCGATTGTTTCGAAGTGTTTTTGTAAGCATTGAGTAAATTGATAAATTTCGCATATCGGGTCTGATAGACCCGAAACCTCCGGAAGTGTTTGATGGATTCGAGAATGCTTTCAGCGTGTGATGCTTGCGATTGCTTTTGCGGTATTGAACAATGCGCTGACGGTCGATATCCCGTCAAAGTGATCCATCGCAAATTCTTGAAAATGAATACTTGTGAGTGCAAATGTAAATGTGTTTATAAATGTGTTTAAATACCTGATTTGTTTTCTTTTCAATCAGTCAATGAAATACACCCTCGAATTCGAAGTTCTTGGGAAGAAATTATACGGGACTATCTTTGGCAATGTTGAGATATTAAAAGCATCAGTTAAAATAAATAATCAAAATGGACGTTCCAACGAAACAAGGGAACAACAACGAAGTCGCTTATCTGTGCATGCCAACGGAATGAGAAAAGCAGATTGATGAAAAGTGGTCTTTCTTGAGACGTCGCAAGCAATGCTTCAGTTGCTTTACCCAACCTGTTCGAGGTTCTACACTCTTAAAGTGATCACGTTGAGCTCTCCAACGCTGATCGCTGCAAAAAGAACTGGTATCAGGTTCTTTCTTCTCATTGGACTTGATGTCATTGTCTTGTTGACGATGTTGATTGGTCTTTCGAAGAATTGCTACAAAACCTGACATGAGTTTGACTCTGATTTGCTTATCGCCTCAATTGGGTGTGCTGCGAATTTCGATCGCTCGGTTGGATTTGACCATCTTATTTGTTCTCGTATTTCCACCATGATTTGGAGTTTTGAACGCAATTGATCAGCGTTCCATTCAAGGGTGCGTAGCTTTTCGTATTAGATTTCAAGCAGTGCCTATTTATGCAAGTCACCCTCGAGAGGCGTCTCCAGAAACGGTTCACTGACATCGTCGCCTATTTCGTTCAGCTGGCACATGATGGTTTGAACTAAATTGACGGCAGAGTATTAGAATGAATACCGATCGGAGGGCTTTAGCGATTGTACATTGCGATGCAACTTCTGGCGCAGTCAGTCTGGGTTTCCAGACCGTTCGAAAAGACCAATAGCAAACGTACTACGCATATTTCAATGATGCATTATGGTTTTGGTCGTAGGTCTGATTGTCTATATAACATCTGCCCTTTTTAATAATCGAAATTATTTATTCGTAAATGAAACGAAATAAAGAAAAATACAGTTGGAGTGCCAACGTTACGTATTTTTACAGTAGATATTCAACTGGAATGAGACGAAACACTGAAAACACAAAATATCGGAAAGATGGAATGTTGAATGAAATCAAAGGAGGACACCGTTATGCAAAATTTTAACGTGACATTTTACAATTGAATAACTGAAATTTGACTGATGTGAAATACTGCCACATGAATATTCGAAAATTATGCAACAGTTAATTAGAATGTTTTAAACAATTGAACACGGAATAAAAGAGTGCTCGCGATATTGATTTCGTCAGTTTTTTCATAGTTGATTTCGTTTCTAGTTCTTTGGAGAGGAATATGCAAGAAACGGAACTATATGCCCACTTGTGATGAATTCTAATGGAAAACGGATTGTGTGAAGGTTAGAAAGCGGTTAGAATGCCTCTGATGACAAATGGAAAGAAGGCAAAGAGTATGTGAAAAAGTGAAATGGGGAACCAAAATAAATTAATCGCAAGTGCAAATGGCATAGAAATTTCTCCAAAACATTATCATTTGTTCAGAATTGTCAACAAAATGGTTGCAAAAAGGAGAGATTCGTCATCCTCCGTCAAAGGTGTTTCGATGCAATGTTGTCACCACCAAATTACAATGCAACACCATTAAAAATTAAATGACACATATCGTTTCACGACAAAAAGCTTGTAGTAAATGTCTCTAATCAACTGAAACAGAAAATTATGATTTCATTCACTTTATGATTCATTATTCTTATCATTCATTCTAAGTTATCAATAATAATTGGTATGTGAAGCTGATCGTCAAGACGGGTCCATAAAGACGATTCATTACATCGCTTCAACTCATCTTTATCGTTCGCCGAAACCCTTCGGAATGGCCAGCATTTTCTGCTGAATCACAAAAGTATTTCAGTGATGAATTAAAGCAAATGCTTTAATTTTGATTTTTGTCCCTTTTATAAATATTAATGATGTTCTTGTTATGGTACATGGATAAATTGCCTATTGTTGATGGAATTAAGTGCTCAAAATAAATGAGTAAGTAAGTGGTGAAACCATTGATATGGAATATGAACTGATGATAAGAAACTGAACGACAAAAAATGAGGGAACGGTAACTATTTCAATAAGTAAACTTAATGTGAACAGAAACTATTTCGATAAGTAAAGTTATGTGCTATGAAGTTGAACGGACTTAATGCAATCTTGCCATACTCGCATTTCGAGTACAGATTTGATTTCTTGCGGGATGATGAAAGGCCAAGTTTCATACAACCCATAAACATCTTAGCCTCCAACACCTATAAGTTCATCTCCACGACAAACAGCCACCGTTGGTAGACATTCGAACTTCCACCTTAAAATAGAATCTAAAATTAATCTGTAATCATAAATATTCAATGAAACCACAACCACTGATTAACGATCCTTTGAATTGGGAATATCCTTCACAAAATTATTAGTGTAGTGGTATTATATCTACAGTGCCACATAAACAATCCTCAGCAGCTTGTTATCGCGAACAGCAACGGAAAAGTGATAAACTATTCGAGGTTATCAATCTGCATCGTCCGATAGAGAATGCAAAAATCTATGAATTTTATTGCTGTACGGTTCCAACGAGAGCGTCAATTTAGCAGTGAGTAATGACTGCAAGTTTAGGTTGAACTGGATTTTGAATGTTTATCGGTAATCGTTAATTTATCGGTCTGATCATCATTCATTTATACAATAGTCTTCATGGCTACCGTGTAATTCTTCAATACAAATTAAGAAAATTTCAGTTTCCATTGGTGTATGATAGCGATTCGAATAACTAAAGAGCATAAAACCTTCAAGCGTTGAGCGATTGATAAGCGAACAAGATGGCACCGTAGAAGGATACTTAAAATTTAAAAAAAAACATGTGAAATTATTGAGATGGCAATAAAATATTTTGTAGATTTTGTTGAGAAGATAGTGACAAACAAAGTTTTCATTCCGTGCAAATTTAGTTTGAACATTTGATCACACGATTAAATGTTTACGATGCATTCATCAAAAACCAATTCTAATGATAAAATCACCCTATCAAACCAATTTTATCAATAATCGAATGCTACTTCAATCTTATAACAACTTCTTCCATCAGATTTGCAGCCGAATTTACTCGTTTATATTTCGAATTATGATTCCATTTAGTTGCTGTTTTTGTGATCTGCAAGAACATAAGTTTATGATGAAATGCAGAATGAAATTAATTGGCACATGTATTAGGAAGAAGAGTCATCACAGGATCTGTTCTTTCAAACGTACAGTTTGAACAAGTACCAAAATGAACGATATCAACAGTTCCGAGCATTATACAGGCTTGTTTCATCGTAAATTATATGATTATTTCAAAATTTAAATTCTCATTACTGCAGTTGACAACACCGAATGTGTAAAGCTGATGTTCTGAGAAAACCACGATTACCCTTCTGATCTCTTTGAAATATCGCTGTGAGTATGCATGTATTACAAGAAGAAAATATTGTTTGTTTGGAGTGTTTGTAATAATCAGTCTCTAGATAACGATGACTCTCTAGGATCATTTGCAACCATGATGAAAGAAAATAACACTATGAAACGAGGGGTATGAAGAAGAAATGAATTCAAAAAAAAAGGCTATCAAAATGTGGAGTACTCATTTCTTTTCACTTATTCCAACGAAGCATTCATTCATTTGAATAAGCAAAATATTCTTTTCAAATAAAGCAAGAGCTGCCGATACTTTTTCGTGAAGTTGTTTTCTTCTAACTTGCATCCCTTTGAATCGATATGCATTGAATACAAGCAATGACGCTTGACGAGAAAGAATTATTGTGCCTTTGACATGCTCGGGTCAACCTATCTGTTTAGTTTATTAAATTGTATCATTTTCAATAATTGAACCTATAATGCGATCGGATTATTTTCACTAGCGTTGTGAAAGCAACACGGTTACAACGGAGTGAATTTTCCAAAAGCCAAAAACATATTTCAGGAGCGTCGTAGACGAGGTGATCGCAAGCTGGACGAAAAGCAACTCGAAGAATGTAAAGATTTGGAAGTAATATGCCAAGAACAGTATCTCGAGAAAATTCATCAGTCACCTATGAACGTACGATCATTTGCGGATCACCGAGATGTGGTTATGGATCTCTCAAGAAAGGCATCGGCCGCGTCTTCACCAGTGAGAAGTTCCACAAACTCATAATTTTTTGTCTAATCAAAGTGAACGAGATTCACCGTTTATTTTCTGCACTCTGCTGTGATAGTGATAAAAATCTTTGTTTTAAACTCATCCAACTCACATCAGAAATCATGTGTCAGTTTTCGCCTACGAGTGGACACACAAGAACAGAAGACCTTCAAAAGTGTGGAATCAACGGAATTATGAGTTAGTGCAAAAGTGGGAGGTATAATTTGAAAAGCATTAAAATAGCCGTCTATGCTGAAGCAAGATTTCCAATCCTTGAAAATAATGAGATTTGTCCAGCAGTATTGGCAGTGAGCTTTGTTCATCAAAAAAAGTGCGAACAAAGCTAGCAAATAATGCAAAACTGAACAAAGCATATATTGATGAGCACTCATTCGAACATATTAAATGAACAATTAAATAAGCAATACTGACAAACAACGATAACGAATGAACAGTTACCAATCAACGAAATGCTCACTAAACGAGTACAGACTGCAGATTGCAAGTGTTCATAAAGTCCAGTGGAGTAGTGGCCAGGCAGGATCCATCCATGAATGTAAGAACGTACGTATACTGCGATGTGTGTGTGGTGTGTTGCACTAGCACTGAAGATCTGTAACGTTCATTCATCCTGAGCGTTCGGTTTCGAGGCAGTACTTTGGTACTATGAATGAGGTTACAAGTTGATCTATGACCAGCAATGCCCAATTTGAAAAAATTGTTTCAACCCCGGATACGTGTTCTTAACATTTTCGACTCCGGTTTTGGCTTTGCATTTTCAAATCCGCCACTCGCGCTCTTGAAATTCACTCTGCTCCACTCGGGCTCTGGGAAAAACTGTCATGACAGTCTTAGTTCCGGGTATTGAATGTTGCCATCATAACTTTTTAAGGGAGCAAAAATTTTTTTTGGCTCCACGCTTGAGCATCACTTGGTTATTGGCGATTCTGCACCAAGCAAGAAAGTACTGTGGAAGTTCGAGACACACGAAGCATGAATCTTTTAAGCACTACTAAATTCCGAATTTCTCCTCGCTTAAAGCGACATTCAGACCTTTAGTCTAACACTCTCCCGACTAAGCTATCTTGGTATCCGTTTGTCAAGGTAGTTTATAGCTAATTGTAAGTAATTGTGACCATTTCATATTAGAGAAATGAATGATCAACTTAAGAAGTACATTTTGTTCCATTTAGGGAATCATGCTTTAGGGAAGCATATGTAGTATTCAAGTAAAGCTGGCAAATTGTCGACCAACTTTGTCAAGTAAAAAAGAACTTGTCGCCTAAGTGACTTTAATTGCCTGGTCTCTTCCCACTCATAAATTTTCCAACGAATTTGTCTGTGAATAGAAGTACAGATGGAAGTCGCAACAATGAATAAATGAAAGGTAACAATTTTTTACTCTTAGCTACTGCAAATGATACAAATTTCTACTTTTAGCAACCTCATTCAGGGTTGCTAATTGTAAGAGTAGAAATTTGCATCATTTGCACTAGTATGATTTGAGGTCGAGCTGCTTAGTTGAGTGGTTTTCACAGATGAAGCGCTTCGTTCCGAAAAGGTAGATCGTGTTCGTGAACTTGCACGAATACAGTTGAAAGAGCCAACTGTAATTGCAGTTTTATGCATCAACATTTTACTCACATATAGCTTGTTAATGTTGAGCACTTCTAAACGTGTTATGGTGTGTTCAGTGCAAGATTATGTGTAAACATGTTTCATGTGACATGATCTTTGTGCTCATAGAGCTGATGAGAACTGCATCGATCGATCGCTCGATCATCTTATCATCGATAGGTTTGGTCTCTTAAAAGACAATGCTTATCTTCACATAAACAAAGATATTTTCGTTCATATGCAAACATTGCTGTATAGGCACTAATGATCGGCAACTTTCTTTGCCTAGTATTTCAGCCAACCATCAGTTGACACGAAATGAATGAAGGCAATAGTGGTTGACAAGAATCAAATATCTTTCTAACGATATCTGTAAGAGAGGTATGTGGCTCACTTCACCAAAATCCTTCTTTCTTCTCGGTCATTAACCTGCTTGTGCATGCAAAATTATAATGTTCACAACTTCCAACTGTTGTAAAGCACACAAGAAATTTGTTCATAATTTTGGTGGTGTTATCCATGGAATGATTCTTGTTAAAAAAACGGTATGATGAGTCCACATCCTGCAGAATCGACAGCGAAGTATTGAAACTTTCATGGTTTTATTGCTTTGTGACAATAATTACCCAATGTCTTTTTGCTGCACAGTCATCACTCCTCATTAATTTTTAATTTAAATTCAGCCAAAGGGAAATATTGTTCGTGTTTAAAATCACAATGAATCTTTAACTTTGATTACTTGCAATCACTTTTATTCCTGCCACTATTGCGAAAAAAATCGTGATAAATTTTTTGTTCGGAATTAAGAGGCAATGCAGTCAGCAAATAATATGCAAACAATTTCGACACTGGGTCAGTTTTTACCAGTGAAGTTTCATCATCCACTTTATTCACTCTGTGCAATTTCCAGTAGTACTTCCCTAACTCTGGTTGTTTACATTGCAAGTACTCCATTTCATAACTGTTTCTTCATCAATAACTGAATCGATGACAGCATGGCAACAAACTCCCACCATCATTTGAACCCTCTATGATAACATAACATGAACACGGTTGAACCAAACGAGTCTACATCCTCAAGGTGGGTTCTCTGCACTCATTACCTTGATAATACTTTAAGATCAAAAAATCATTGTCGGTTAATATTTCAAACCGATTGATAGATTGCCTCACAATCACACACCTTTTGGTTCATACTGATGTTAGACAATGAGCGAAAGAATAATCAGCATAAAGAGTACGTTGTGATCTGCTCATCTGATGCACATCTCGTCCAATATCAACCTGCATACTCGTTTCATTTCTCGTCACTGATACCACCACTTTACAACCAGCAACGAAAATTCAACCCTTACAATTAGTGTTCAAAGGCGAAGCGAATGCTTTCGAAAGCATTATCATTCAAGTCTTATCAGTTGTGATGAACTCTGTTTATCTCAGCCAGCTTCATAAGCGCTTACATTCCCATGATTTATCACGAAACAATTTGATTGTGAAATATTCACCAATACCTTCACATTCCGAAAAAAAGAGCATTTTCACAATGACTGTTAATTGTCACGATGATCATGAGTGATTGTAAACGATAATAAGGGATCGAAATTAGGTTAGCGAAACGAAAATTCGATTGATCGAGTAAATTCCCAATTCATCCAAACTTTTCTCATTGCTTTCCGTAAATAATCTGGCATGAAAACTTCCCAATTATACCGATCATTCAACGAGTTAACAATTTCAATTTGGTTGTGTAATATTCACCAACAACTTCACATTCCGAAAATTCTGCAATTGTTTCGATCAGTTACGGACGTAAAAGTTGCGTTTCGTAAGACAGTCAATTGGAGATCTTGGTAACTTATTGAAATGCTCGACTAAGTCACTTTCCAATCACACCGAGTTTTGGTTTGACGACCATCATCCGTACAACAGAATTCTTTAAATGATTAAACAATATGGTCTACACGCAAGCTGTACTTCAGTTCTACATGCTACATACAATCATTATTTTCTGATTGACATCTTCTTCGATAATGATGAACGATAAAGAGGGATTTTATTCCATGAAAAAAGCGCAATAAGAGACGTTAAGTATGCGTCAACAACGACCGAATTTTATGAGTATGAAGTGAACGAGAGAAATGTATGCATTAGAAGGATGAACTTTTGATTATTCTGCAAAAAGTTTTTCACTTCAATAGATGACAGTATTGCTCGTATATTAGGGGCAAACGATAAAGCACATTATGTTTTATGGGTTTGTTTACAGTGATTGTGCATGTGACTTTTGGTGTTGTGAAACGATTCATTTAATGCTATTTTAAAACGACCTTACGAAGCAGCGCGTGATGCTTTTTTACATCAATCGTGATCGATCGTATTCAATCGAATGGTTTTGTGGATGGTGTATTAGTTGATTAATAAATTTATTGCACTACGGTTGAACGTAAACAACGCAGAAAATCACTCACCGTATTTCTTTATTCCAAGTAATGTTCGGTGTTTGTGAACATAAATTTAGAAGAACAGAAACAATTTCGCGTTGCTATGGCGAATACGGGATCGATGATTTATTTGAAAGAGCTGAGTCGTTCTGCGAAAAAAAACAACTATACATTTTACGAAATTCTTTCCTGATACTTGAATTATATTCTGTTTTGAGATTTCTTTTCGACCGAACATCCGCACAATCTTGTTTGATAGTGCGAATTTCACAATGAAATTTGTCAATAATCTACTCAACATTCACGCAGTTGACAGCAATCAAATGATTCGCTCTACTGCAATTCTTTACATCAATTTTGTCGACCGCAGTTGAGATTTTCACATGTATTCATTCCTTCAGTGAATCAAACACTGAGGGCACAAATCAATGAACTATGGCTGCACGCAGTTCCCCGTTCTTTTCGGATGCTTTCGAACGGCAATTCACTGACGATGAATAAACGAAAGACGTTCAGATGTAAAACTTCAGCTCTTACATGACGTAGTCAATCGATTATATTGATGAACAGAAACAAATTGTGTGTGCTGCTTCATTCAACGGCTGCATAAAAATGCGAAGAATTTCTCTTCGCAAAAAAAATTGTAAATTTCTCAACAAAACTGATTCAGAAACGAAAAATTCTCTCGAGAAACGAAGTTGATTATTGATTGAAATTTCTTTCTCGAGTGATAAATATCTTCATAAACGTTTAAGTCACCTATTGCATATTATTTGACATTTAATAAACTCTATGTTTGCCTAAACCCAGTTCATATTCTAAATGTGTGTTTATTAAATGTTATTCGAGCGAAGAAAAAAAAAATCCCATTGATTTTTCCGAGAAAAATACCACTTTAATGCTAACAAAATTAATCTTTCCATCGGTTCGCTATCTGTGTGGTCAGAATTAATATCCAAGGAAGTATTCCTTCTTTTACAACAGAAATTGATCAATTCTGCTGTGGCGGATAGAATACCACTGGTGTTCACTTGCAAAGAAAAAGTATTAGTGGTGAAACTGCAACAAAAACTGAATGTGATGAAATTTTGCTGAAATTGAGCAGTTAGCAGCTGTTCCTGGTTGACTATTCGAATGCCATCATCGTGGGCTAGTACGTTCGCTTGCTTCGAAACATATCCTCAGTTCCAAAAGAAGCACTTACGAAGATCAGCTCATTGGAGAATACGTTCCTAGTGCCTTGCAAAAAAATCTTCATAAGCTTTCTCATAGAGTGACAAACATTGCTCCACAAATATCGATCCCTCCAAAGCAAAACTGCATTTCCGAATTTGCCTTCATAATCTTCAACAATAACATGAAGTGTTTTCTTAAATGACAGGAACATTCAAATGCATCCACAAAAACTAGTCGTTCCAAAATGCACTCGTGACCTTTTGCTGAAATATGAATTTCCTAATCGCGAGAATTGACGCTTTCTTAGATTGCGCTGCCGGAACAGAAAGAAAACCGGTATCGTAGAAAGCTGGGGCGGAATCAATAGTCGAAAATCCTGAATTGTCGTCTTAAGAATGTCAGCGAGCGGCGAGACGTGAACTCAGTCTCGTCCCCATCCCCAGTTCCCGAATTTTTGCCGAAAATGTAAACGTTTGAACTGAATTCAGTAGAATCTCGGAAACAAGAATGTGTTGGAAAAACTTCGAAGTAATCAATCCACAACATAGAAGAAAAATAACCACGAACTCAGGATGCGGTTTTAGAGATAATATTTTATTGAAGCACACAAAAAATAATAAGGTCTTGGCGAGAGAAAATGAACAACCTTCTGGAATGAAAATCATACAAATTTCCTTTTCTCCACGTTGTAGAAATCATTCATCGTCAGATTTATCACTGAAAGTTTAGGCTGTTACAATTCACAAATATTGCTCCGTCATAGTGATGAGAAGTGCCGTTTTCTTCTCTTGGGACTGACAATGAGCATTTCATCATTCATTTCGCACAAACATTTCATCATTCCTATGAGAATGGAAATTGATTTTTCCGAATATCACCGAAGTTATCTTCGTCTTCTTTTCCGACACATCCGCCTCGCTTGCACCAACCATAAGTAGGCGGATGAGAAGGCCTTTGTTAATAATTGCTTCGAGATGAGCTTCTTTCCATATATAGAACAAACACATTTCACAGCATTTTCTCTCTCCCAAATCGAAACACTTTCTCACCACACTCCATCGAATCAAACCTCCTCGTTTCTTCGTCTTATTGGGCTGTTGCAGCATTGACATCCCCACAACCAAACTATTGTGTAGCGGAAGCACAGCATCCCAAAAGTGAAGCTTAAAAATCACCACAGAAGTACACCTAAAATGCTGCAGATGTGGTGCTGCAACATAAAATGATGCTGTAAAACTGCTTCGAATTTCCGCTTTTGACGCTGCTTGAAGAATTCGAGGACTAGTAAGGTCAGGGAAGAAATCAGCACGAAAATCCGATCGCCTTAAAACTGCCACTAAAGTGAACAGACTCCTGAAAGTCTTCTGCATCCCCTACAATGCATTAGTTCTCGATATCGGACTTTATTCGGTTCACTACATTTCGCAATGCTTAATTTTCAGTTTATGCTTGTTTCAATGAAATTGCGCTTCTCTTCTCCATTATTATCACTTAAAATTCACACATCTGTTCTCGGATTTAGGCGGTGGATTTGGAAATATGCACACCATCTAATCCATCTTTCGTAATAGATCACTTAAGCAGATGACATTCTCACTGCTCATCATTACATAGTAAAGATAAGCTGCTGGCTTTTCTGATCATGAGTATAAAGTGTGCACAAGCAGCAAGCATTGCACGGCACCGATAACGTTAATGCCCTCTAAATGCGTCCATGCAATCTACTCTCATCAAGTTACGTGCTCTGCTGCGATGAGTCAGTGTATATGAACATTGAAATTCAGTACGCAATAAAATGGTGCGTTAAGGAGAGAAAGAAGTGTGTGCAATAAAGTGCACATTATACCGAAAAAACAGAACCAACGATCTTACCGTATACCCTTTCATTTCACCATCACGATGCACATTCAATGACGCACACACATCGACCGTTGGTTGTTGAGAGAAATCGATGAGCTGAGAGTGAGCAGGTAGTTAGAATGAGCAACCAACGAAGTGTTTTCCGCGCTCAACCGAATTGTTTGGTTGGATCGCGTTGCGTACACTATCGATGTTCGATAATACGACGAATGCTGCTTGCTGCCTGCTGCATACGTGTCAAAGCAAAAAGATGAATTTATGTCGACACGTAGAAACGATGAGTGGGATTTGTTGGATTGATTTGTAGATCTGAACGATGTGAGCGTCAGCCAACACTGTACATCAAGAGAGCATACATATCATAATTCGAAAATCTCAAAAATAAATTCAAATAAGCCTGAACATGATCCTTTCTCAAAAAAGTTAGCGGACATCTATCACATTTCAAACGAGAACTCAGTGCATCTTATTTCACAATTTCAGAATTTACATCTGTATGTTGCTGGGCAGTATGTGTTCCGGACAAATATCTGAATAATATCTGAACAAAACGAGACTGTAACCGAAAAATTTGAATACCATTCAGAATTTGAATCCCGTTGGTCATTTATACAGACCTTGTAGCATTGGAATGAATGGTTCCAAAGGATCATATCAGTGATTCGAAGTGATATCTTTTGTAATAGTTTATTCGTGATCACTACCATGTCCTCAGCTGAGACACGCTCTAATATTCTGAAAGCTTAGAATGTGCTGAATCTAATGATACCAGGAAATTGATGTTGCTGGGCAAAATTGAGAATACAGGCAGTTTGAAGTCGAAGATTCATAAATGAAACTGACAGTGAGAATCAAACGGCTCAATTCGTTTTCTGAGAACATGAATTTCGAGTTTTAACGATCACATGTGATGAAGTCATCTGATAAACTTCGTTGAAGTGAGCTTCATTGAAATGAGCCAATTTTTTCTTCACTGCGTTCAGTTCAATTAGAAATTCTACTCTTTTTTTGCATCTCGAATCTTCAAGTTGCTTCTGGCCTTAAGAGTCGAAAAATTACTGATGGTATTTCAAATATTGCACAATTCTACGAACTTATGACCAAAAAAATTAGCAAAAAAACTTTTGTGCATAGACATTGCGCTTATTTCGAAATAATTTCGAAATTGTTTACGAAATAACTCACAAATTGAAATTTTTTGGAGGAATATTTGCGTTTGTTAAGCGCACTCAAAAATTGTTTACGTGTTGAAGCAGATGCAAAAGCTCGTGACTTGCGAAATAGTGAGCAGAGAGCGAAACAAATATTGAGCTTCACAAAATATCGTGTACGAGACGTGTACACAGCAATTTCATAACAACCTGTCCACCCTCATAGCTCATGCGCTTTTTCCTCCTCTAAACTGCTGCACACTCATCACTTTCGCGTTCTTTTGCATTCACTAAATTCTGCACAAGCCAATGATGGGTCGTATATCTGAGCAAATTCTAGAACGGATCCGCCTCTTCGATGGTGATTGGTCGGTCAAAAAACTATTTAAGAGCAACGCGAGCGCTACCGTCTCATTCATCGTTTGGTGAGTTGGTCTGAGTAGTGCCTTTGAGTTTTGCGAGTGTAGATTGAATATGGTTTCTCCGTTTTCGTGGTGGACGCGCCCGCGCTGTGTGTTATGTGATGCGCTTTCGCGTCGAAGAGGTATGTTGGCGATTCGTGGGCCAGGTTAGGCCTAGATGGTTTGAGCGTTTTGGATGTGTGCTAGTGGAAGGTCGAAATCATGGAGCTAGCAGTGCTCAGCATAGTACCCAGAGGAAGTAGTGTGCTGTGATGACGATTATCCTTGATTAACATCGATATGAGGCGATTGTCAGCCGTGGACGAATGCTTTTGCGTTTTATGGTCTGTATGAGGCAGATTTGGTCGATTGTGCTTGTGTCGCGGTAAAGGTATGTCTTACTTGTTTCATGGACGCTTAATCGTTTCTCCTTTTCTATGGACTCAAATTTCACTTCACATTACATCATTAGTTTTGCTACTTAAAGATATGATTCTCTTCCTATTTCTCAAATGTAAAAAGCCACCGGATACTTTCATTGGAGGCAATTCGTACACTTTTATTGTTCCATCAATTAAAAGCGTTTCCAAGCTTCCGAGTTACCAAATAACCTTCTAAGTATACGATGAAGATATATGACTCATAATATGCGTTCCACTCAAAAACGTTCTTTCCTCATTTTACCTTCTCTTTATGGGGCAAGTAGGTATTATTGCATCACACCAATGTTTCGTTATATCGAATTTTCTCACTCATGACCACATCAGTTTTGGACTTTTCAATCGTCCTTCAGTGACGTGTTGCATTACACCTAATAACATCCATGGTTGTTTTCATGTCATGCATAAATGTCCCAATTCCACACAGTAATGAATATTAACATATGAATAAACCTACATCAATTGGGGCTATTCAGGTATCACTCTAATAATAATTAGCTTTCCATGTGATCTATCATCACTGGATGCCACTGAAATTTATCCTCATAACTCTCATTTTAACAAGTATGTCATCTCAAACGCAAATTCTTCCCAATATATCGTTGTCATTACTGGCTTCGTAATAATCACATGATAATGTGTAGCAGGGTTTGGACTGAATATATTTCGTACCAGTAGATTGGATATGGTGCGTGGAGCACATGTTAGGCGATTGTTTGTGAAACGTTTTGGCAACAAGAGCATAATTTTCAGGAAACATTACTGTGGAAGGTTGAGTGTTATTAGGCTTATTTGAGCCCTCACTCTCCTTGAGTAATTGCGTACGTACATTCGGCAGTTCTTCCCAACTAGTGGACTCGATCAATATGCACTACTTGTTATTGAGAAGCGGAACAGAGTGGGACAAGTAGCTCCTTTCGTATTGTTACTTCTTCCATCAACTGCTTCTATCACTACCAGTACTACCATGAAGGAGGAGTTGAATCGTCGAAGTGATTGCAAACACATACCGATGATGAAGAAAGTCTCTAGGAAGCCATACGTCGGACAGCAGTTTAACATATCAATTGTTAGATGTTTCTCAGATATTATCCAAATTCTATGTTACAGTGGAAATAATTTTTCAAAATGAATTTGTATTGTGCATTATTTGAAAAGACAAAAGTCTCGTTCACTCAGCGTTTTTCTATTTTCACACGAATGAACATCGTTGAAAAAATTTGAAGGTGATTATACAATCAGCAGAGTCAGTCATGAATAAATTCATCACCATCCAAAAGTTTTTTTCCATCACACTATACATCTGTTTAAAAATATTTAAGCAATGACAGTTCTTGAATGAAGAATGTGATTTTATAATGTTTGTCAAGTTGGCCCAGTTTAACGCAACAAAGTTGTTTCATTCAATTTGTTTCGTTTTCAATTCACAAAACCACTCGAGTGTGTAATAGATGGGTGCCTATCTCGTGCTTATCGCCTCTAGAGAAATTCCTCTCATTCAATGCAGTTCTCTGTGTAACAGTGGTGAATCCGGGGACTCCTCTTTATATTATTTCTGTCATTGTCAACTTCCTGACGATATTTTATCAATGTTAAAGTGCTAATGCAAGTAAATAGTGGTGGAATGGAATCGAAGATTAGAGCACGCCTGGACAAGAGTTGGCAAACCACATGTCAGCTGTAGAGGAGATGAAATAAATTGTGATGCCGAAAAGGCAAACTGAAATAGAAAGGGACATAATTGATGAGATCACCCTGGATGCTGAGCACTTTTTTGTTCCAACCAAAATAAGCACTACGAATTGAAAAGTTAGTTAGTGCGTTTTGGAAATTTTGAGTATCACTGCGTAATAACGGCCGGAAACGTGTTCCTGACGTCCATAAATGGTGAAGTGCAAAGGTCAGTGTGTTTATATTTCATTCCGAGTTGTCTGTGGATTATTTTCATTTACAGAAGAGAACAAGCTAGTTAGATTCCTGAATTGAAGAATGAGAATGGGGAAGCTGAAGTGGGAAGGGATCATGTTTGACTCATGATCCAACGTTTATAATTTATTGTTGATCATTTACTGAGACAGTATTGAATTACAATGTCGCACTTTGAGAGGTTTTATTGATGAAATTGAGGTTTTAGTTAACGTTAGGCGTAGTTAATGAAGATCTGTGTTTTCAGTGGAGCGTTTGAAAGTTGATGCGTAGATAAGAATCTGCTTAATATGTAACAAATAGTTGGAAGAGAAATGGGCATGTAAATAGATGGTTTCGAATGACGAATATGTGGAGTTATAATGCGAATAAAGAGCTAAGAGGTAAAAGGATTACCGTAAAAGTGCACAAGTGTATTTCACAGATAGCTAACCTTTTCTTTTTCATATGATCATATATAATAGCTAGTGTTGTTGGGAAGTTGGTAAGAAATCAATTTAGTTATATGTGGAGTTATAATACGAATAAAAAGAGCTGGTGATCATGTAGGGGAAATAGGACGGTCTGAAATAGTTTTTCCAAGAGGTAGAAAGGATTACCGTAAAACTGAACAAGCGTACTTCTTAACGAGCTAACCTTTTTCATATGATCTTACATAACAGCTAGTGTCGTTTGGAATTGGTAAAAAATCGTGAGGGAGTGCAGCTTTCGATTTCTATCACCTGATAATTCGAAAAGATCCTCAAGTAGTAGTCTCGTTTTCTGAAAAGTGGGATTATTTGAGGATTTCAATTAATTAATGGGTGTTAATCAAATTTGAGGTTAATTCAAGGAGGTCAAAAAGATGAGGCTGTAGTATTTGTCGATTGTTTTGCTTAAATCGATTCATAGGTAAGAGTAATGAAAAGAAATGAAATGAGTGGCGGTATTCGTCTTTACTTACTTTTAGTCATCGTAATTTATAGATTCTTACTTGTAGATAACTGCAATTCGTAGTTTCTTACTTGTAGTCAATCGTAATCAGTAGTTTCATGGAAGGTGACAATTTCATTATTGACTCAATTTGTGTAGAGGGAGATGGCTGTAACTGGAATTGGAAGGTAAGAGCTGAAAGTGATTTGTCGTGTAGGGGATTGTTACTAACGCTTGTAATAATGGGAAGTTCAGAACGTTCTACGGTTAGATTGAAAGTGCTCATTAAGTATAAATGTGGATTAGGTTGTAACGATTTCGGTGTGAGGGAAACGTCTATCATTATGTAGTGTGAAGGGAGACTAACCTCAGAACAGTAGGGAATTTGCAAATGTTCTTTTAAAGTACTGGCTCGAGATATACCTGGTTGGTAATGATTGATAGGAGTAGGAGGGTACTACAAAATCGGCAGCGCTTTAAGTTAGTCATGTTTTGCTATGCATACGTAAGAACTAGAAGAATACCTTGATCTGATAATAAGAGAGGAGCATTTATTCCAGTCGATGAGCTAGTTTCATGCATCCAGAGTGATCTTGCTAATTTCTGAGTAGAGCATTGTTTGGAAGGGTGAAAATGAATAGTTTGTAGCACTAAGTTTAATTAAGTTTCTGTAAGTTTACTTCACTGGTAATTTCGTGGCCTGAAAAGAACTAGTAGTGATTGGGCTCAGTTGGGACGCATTTACTGTTAGATAATGTTTTTTCACGTTTTACTATCGTAGTAATAGTGCCTTCATTAGATTTGTAAGAGTAGATTTCCAATTTTTTCGCCAGTTTTTGTACATTTTGGAAATTTGATCAAACAAGAACATTTCTATATTTAGTGTGTGACATTTATGAATTTTGATATAGGTAAAGAGTAGATTCATATTTCTAAATGTTACGTTTGCATCAGAACAACCATTTGGACACAAAAGGGTGGGAGAGGAGGGCAATTTAAAAAACCAAAACAATTCGGCAGAAACTTCAGTTAATCTAGTTAGTGGATGTATTTTGAATGATGAGGATCAGCATGTCTATTGTCCAAAAGGATTTGATCAGTGATTACCCATAGAAAGCCATTGAATAAATAAAAATTCGAATAATTTCATAAAAGATCGAAATCAGTCCAAGAGAGTAATTATCGTGAGCATGATAGAACGTTACATTTACAGTCGTCCATTTGTCATAAACATCCATATTCATTGAAAATGTCGTTATTCCACGTCGTCGTCCAAAAGAGGCAGGGGCTAATTTCAGAATGAAACATTGCTTGATAGGGTGAGAATGAATAGATCTTATTTGCACTTCGGAAACTTGGTTGATATGAGATAAGAATACACATATATTTATTTAATGATGCTTGTGAGTTTTGATGAGATTAACGAGAGAAAATGCATGTTAGCAACTGAATATTTGAATGAAAATGTCATTTGGAGACAAAAGGGTGGGAGAGGAGGGCCTTCTAAGAACCAAACCAATTTTTTGAGCAGAAACATTAGTCTGTCGAGTTAGAGAATGAGTGAACTTATCGATATACTGAATGATGAGGATCAGCGTCTGTATTGTCCAAAACGAATTGTCACTGATTAAGCCACTCAACAGTCAAAAAAATTGAATAATATTATAGAAAATCGAAGTAAATATTATCGGAAACATGATAGAAGTTAATATTCATAGTTTTCAATATGCAATAAACACCCGTCTCCATTAAAAATACGTTAATCGTGATCTTACATCGTTGTTCGAGAATATCAAGAGTCATAATTGTATAAACTGACCGTCAAATGTAAAATCGTTATCGCAATTCCGTCGTGGGGTGTTTGGTCGTGGATTGTTGTTAGTTAGTGTTTACGTTTGAAGAATTCAAAATGAGGGTGGTAGGGACAAGTTCCATGGATATATCAGGTATTGTGAATGATTGAACGAATGAATTGTGCGATGGAACGTTGGTCCTGTCGGGTGACGCCTGCATTTGTGCTGAAGATGTTCTGAGTATCATCGTTAGAGAGTGATCGAGTTGTTCATTAGATATTATAATTGCAAGTGTTTTTATGTCCGAGTAAAGTATTTCAAAGTTTTTGTCGTTTAATGACTTTGCTGTCATTCATTTGTTGTTGGAAGTGTTCTGTTGTTTAATTAGAGTTTGTTTAATGTTGTTATTTACTGTCTGGTAATATGAATAGGCAAGGATTATGTCGGGACGCGGGGTGGGGTTCAAGAATGTTTTACGTTTTGAAGGCAAATCAAATGCGCTGTGTTGTTTTCTGTTGTCGTGGAAGCGAGTGAAATGAACGAGAACGTTAGTCACGCAATTCGAAGTTGTCATCGTCCGAAGGATATCAAAAGTTTATGGTTATCAGCAGTGATGTTATGTCATTACGGGTTTCACTATCATGTTTGACAATTTTCACCTCATATTGAGCTTTTGTTCAATTGAATCATTCCGCACGTCGCCTCGAGGCTTTCTGAACGTTCTGCAAATAAGAAAAGTTATCTCTCTACTCATTTGATAAAATGTAATTTTTTGACGATCATGTAAAATATATGGCAACATGGGATAATATGTCAGTTGAGGATACGGGGCGGGGAATGATCTTAATTGATCTTTTAAAGGCTCGCGGATGTTGTGAACAGTTCGTGAAAGTGATGAAATTGCAAACAGTTTGATGAGCAGGCACTGAAGGAAGGTGACAGAAGTTAAGTTCGCTGATCCGTTTTTTGAATTATCTGTCAAGGAAAGGTTTTCGATTGTAAGTAATCGTTGTTATGAATTGATAGTCAAAGAAATAATCATGACAGTGACAGTATTTGATTGATTGGTTTTCTTACCGAATAACTAAATACGAGATGCTATTGGGGTAGGGGATGGGGTTTCGGATGTTGAATGTTATTGAAGGTCAACAGATGTAAAACGAACAGCTTTTTATCGTCGAACTCCATGAAATGAATGAATAAATCGAACGCACTCTGAAAGGACGATATCGATGTAATGTGTATGTTTAGCAAAGTTTGATTTCCTTTCCTCATAAGGTTCTAGGTTCTGTTTCGTTGACATCAAAAATTTGATAGCACCGCAGAACATTCAATTGGCATTGCACTAGCTTTCATGGTTCACGGTTAATGAAATGTGCAGCTCACAGTCGTTTTCATCCTGAAAGTCTTGTTCGTTATCGAAAAATGCATTGCGCAGGGGCTGGGGTGGGGACTATAAATACTGAGCTTTTTCAAGGATATGGGTTATCCTCGCATGGCGTGGAGCTTGGTAAAATGAGCGAGAACACGTTGGCACCAGTAAGGCGTTTCTGTTTTTCTCATTCGCTTCGTTGGGTAGTTTTTGTTTTGGTACTGTATCTCATAGTTTTTACTTTAATTTCGATTTGTTTCTTTGCTTCCATCAATTCGGTCTCAAATTGTGGGAATCTGGGGTGGGGATTACAGATATTGAATTTTTTCCCAGATCACAGTCTACGATGTGCGTTTTTTTGCTGTGGATTTCTATGTAAAGAGCGGGAACGCTGAGTGCACAAAGCAACACTGGAAATGTTAATCAGGTTTTCATATCGTATGTCGCAACTTTTATCTCCATGTAGATATCGTTATGGTCGATTGTTCTTTTTCCATTACTTCTTATTCCTTTTTTCTCTACAAGGGGAGGGGGTTTTTTGTTTCATTTAGAAGAGCTCTCCCACGCTGAAGAGGTAATACCCGTTACTCTTGGTATCTTATGGATACGTGGTCAATGCACAAACGATTCAGATAAGCATCTTCGCGAAAGTTTACTATTGTTTTCTTTATTCTCGCTTCTATTTTTTGGGGTGTTTTCGTTATTTTTTGCAAATATTGTGCCAACTTATTAAGTTTCACAACGAATCAGTGTAGAAGTTACGATGTCTTTTTGCGCTTTCTATGAAAGATTCTCTATTCCTAGGTAAGCAATTCGATGATGATATATTGCGCTAAGTAAATGTTGAAATGATATGTGAATGTAATGAATTAGAGGAGACAATTTAAAGAGATCTTTTGAACGATTAATATCCTACTCTAACAGGCCGTTTAAAATAATGCATGAAGTAGTCACAAAACATTTAGATGATTCAAATGAGAGGTTGAGGGGGAAGGGGAGGGAGTTAAAATGGTGCATTTCAGTTTCATCTCAGGCTTCAACGTGCAAGAGTGACGCACAACATCATTGGTTTGATGATTATTATTTTGGTTTTGTAATGTTGTCATTGCGTTAAAGGATAATTTTTTTCACAAAATATAACGATGGAAGATCAGAGGATCGTTTTTGCTTAGTGGATTATTGTCATAGGAAAATTTCGTTGCAGTGGTATAGCGAGTTTTATTTTTTTATTCTCTCTCTTTCCGTTGATCGTTATATTGAAAAACCAGTTATGTTTTTGCACTTCACTGAATTCCACTCCTAACAAGAGAAGTCTGTCGGTATGCTTGTAAGAAAATGTTTTCGTTTGTTTGAAATTTGAAAAATTCATAGTCCGTTTTCTGTTGGTGTATTTGTTTTTTTTTTATTTGGGGAGGGTGGTCTGTATGTTTCGTTCAGAGAAGATCGGGAAATCGAACTTGGTGATTCAATTGATGTCGTTGTATTGACGTGTAATGTTCAATCATCACTTGCTGAACAGATAAGCAGTTTGCGAATCGCTTCCATTTCAGATCATGCATTTCATCTGTTCTTCTCATTCTGGCTTTCATACACCTCAACACTAAAGATTCCTTGAACTGAACACATTCCTCTTCATAAACATAATGCATTTCTTTTCTTTTTCGCATATGTTCAGAGCAAAGCAACACAATTTTATGTAAATTAAAATATGGACACAATTGGCTGTTTTTCGTTGTAGTTTTCCTCTTACAAAATGGGCGATCATCTTTATGTGTAATATTAAGTGCTCAAAGATACTGATTCTGTATCGGAATAGTGTATACAATCTGTATCCAAGCGTAAGTATCCAAACAGAGTAAGTCTATCGCATTTGTGAGTCTGCGTGGGTACGGAGGGAGGGAGGGGGTGGGAATATATTTTTTTAGTTTCAGGTTCGCGTCGGGGCATCGACCACTGAACTCAACGTTTTTTAGTGGGTAATTCTTTCTGATGCAACAATTTTTCTCTTTTATTCATTTCTGCTCTCTAAGTTATTTCGCGTACGTTTATGAGTAAAAATATAACCTGTTCGCGTGCGATAAATTTATATAGAAATCTACAAGTTCAGCTGTAATCAGAATATGCACATATTTCACGTTATATTAAGCGTGTCGCAGTGAATCTTTATCCAAATAGTATATCCAAGCGTAATCAATCTGTATCCAAACGTTAATTACCCAGAGATAATGAATGTGTCGCATTTGAGTCAGCATGATAAGGAGAGAGGGAGGGAGGGGGTGGGGATGTATTTTTTTACTTTCAGATTTGCGTCGGGGCATCGACCACTGAACTCAACGTTTTTTAGTAGGTAATCCTTTCTGCTGCAACAATTTTTCTCTTATATTCATTTCTGCTCATTACTTATATCGCGTGCATTTATGAGTGAAAGTATAACCTGTTCAAGTACTATAAATTTATATAAATCTAGATATCTACAAGTTCAGTTATAACCACAGTATCAACATATTTCACTTTATATTGAGCGTGTCGCAGTGAGTTTTTATCTAAATGGTATATCCAAGCGTAACCAATCTGTATCCAAATGTTAATTACCCAGAGATAATGAATGTATCGCATTTGAGTAGGCATGATAAGGAGAGAGGGAGGGAGGGGTGGGGATGTATTTTTTTACTTTCAGATTTGCGTCAGGGCTTCGATCACTGAACTCATCATTTTTAGTAGGTAATGTTTTCTGATGTGATAGTTGTTCCATTTAGTGTTTTCTCATTTCAGCTCATACCAATCGATCATTTTCGTAAGTCCGCACATATAAATCAAACTTCCGCATATATAAAATCAACATGCATATATACTATAAATTAATACAAATCTGGAAATATATACAGTTGTGACTACACTATTTACATATTCCATATTTATATTGAAATCGCCGCAGTTGAAATATTATAATGCAATTCTCCAATGTGAATCGATTCTATAATAATAATAAGTAAAATACCATCGTAACGTTCATGGCATATAGTTAATAATGATACAATATTTTTCACGACGACTGTAGTGTGCATATAAAAATTGAAGTGTATATCTTTTGAGTATTTAAGTATGAAACTGCTTATAATGGCTATTCATTTTTGATCATATGAATTAATGTGAATGTTACAGCCTGGCAGTAAGTCTATCTTCATCATTTGTTTACGTCAGCAATTTTCATATTGAAAGCTGAATTTTGAAATAATTTACGTTATTAGTTTTTACTCGTTTGATTTCACCCTATAGAAACAGTGAAAATGCCCGACGATTTTCCATGTGTTTACATCCTTTCAGTTGGAGACTCATACATCTCGTTTGGTAATCGTTTTTTGTTTTATTGCGTTCGACGATTGTGCTTTTGAGGCGTAAATAATCCATTATAACTGTAATACTTCAACTAGGGCTAATATTTAGATGTGAGGCGTCGTCGTTGTTCTTGCAGTGTTCATTGGATAACCCACATTCTCATCAACGTTACCGTTTCATTTAATTTTTTATTTCGTCAAATTTCTCCTTGGTGATCGCATTCATTTCAACATATCCACTAATTTTTTTTTCATACCACAGCGTTAGTTACGTGAATCCGTTCAATTCTCCTCAACAAAACTAATTTTTCACTAATTCACTTATTTCAGCAAATATTGCAGCACAATCAGTTAAACCATCATAATCTTCGTACTAATCATGTGTTTAGGTTCTTCAACTAGGAACATGCAATTTTTAGAGAATTTTATGGGAACTATGAATGCAACGTGCGATTTTTCACATTTATTCTAACCTACATCAACTTATGTTAATAATATAACCGCAATACTGATTATATTGACATCATATTGACAACGTATTGAAATAACATCGTATAATCCGATTACGTATAACAACTTACAAAAGTGGATTAATGGGAAGTAACGCGCTAATGATAACAATTGATAACGCCTGATTGTCAAAATGTATTGCTAAAATATGATATTATTATTGTGAATCGTGCTAGTATATACAATAGGAGCATAGAAGTGATAATGATACAGAGGTAGTTATAATAATATTGGTACAGTCGTATAACATTGAAGCATTTATAATGAAATACTGTGACTAATGAATTGTTAATAACTATGTAACATTTAATCGTTTCCTTTTAGCTAGGCATTGTAACACCCGGTGATATTTCTTTTATTGGAACATAATCATTGATAATTTATCTTATGAATTATATGAAAATTATGCTGCGACAACTGTTTCCGTATTCGTCAAATGACTCCATTCAATTACGATTTTATTCTTAAAATTCTACCACCGCAACAAATTCTCAACATTTCCATCATAATGATCGTTAATTTTTCTCTTACATATGGACGATATCGCACCGAATCATTCCCGTCTCCCCAAATTTTTAATGCATCCTTTAATTTACTGGGATATCTGCAATTTATAAACATTCGGACAGGAATACACATATGCAAATTTCTATTCGTTCAAGACACGTATCTCAATTCACAACTCAGGATGATTATGCCATTATTCAAATATCAACATCTTTTTTCAACTTTACACATCAGACAACTTTACAATCGACATAATACGTTTCACGAGATGTTTTAGCTGGGTGCTTATCATAGTGATTTATTGGTAGGTGTAGGCGGTGGTTGGTTTGTTCGTTCACTTGTTCGACATTGACGATTTTTGCGCTTATTTTAATTCTTTTTTAAATGGTTCATTCTTCAGAACTAGTTCAGTGTTGATAGTTATCCATCCATTAACCGGATTTCAGATTGCTCTTTTATTAATGCACTGATTTCTTAGTACTTTGATCATTTGTTATGTTCGTATGGTAGGGTATTGTGTGATCGAATCGTTTGTAGTTAAGATTACTCAAATGCGTTTGTCGTTAACGGTCGTTGCGCTGGTTCAATTTACTGTTCGTTCGCCACTCGAGTGTGTTTTCGTATGCGTACGTCCAGTTGTTCGGGTTTTTTTCGCGATTGGTGGGGAATTCGCATTGCGTTGCTTTTGATGTTTACGGCGATTTCACGTCATTGTGCACGAATTGATACATCGTAGCGTAACGCTTTATCACCAGTTGAAATAATGACGATCTGCGACGAGTGGAGTTGGTTTCTTTTCCGTTCTTGTTATTTTCATTTTGTGGAGCTTATGAAGATGTGGTTGGGTTTTTGGATCATTAGTCGAGGTTGCTTGCGAGTTTTTTTTTTTAAGCTAGAAGATACGCACTGGAAACTGATATGAGACTGATATATGCACTGGAAGTTGATATACGCACTGTCAGTGATGAGATAGTGAATGTTTGGGAAATGTGGTGTTTTGTTTTTGATGCAAGATGGGACTGTTAGATTTGTTGGCTTTGCTGATCTCATAAGAGAAATTCGCAGTGATATTTCACCTTTTCACACAAATCTTCAATTGTTTGCGTTGTAGTTGAGTGAAGTCCTTATTCCATCGGATCTTTCAAATCGACATGTGGGTGGGTGGGAGGGTAGTGATAAGACGCTTACTTTAATTTCAGATTGTTATTTAGATCACTCGGATCGGTACTAACCATATTCTGTGATTGATTCGTTGGTTTGTTTTGGATGATGTTTTGTGTATTCATCTATTATGGTGGTTTTAGTATTATTATCATTTACTTCTTCCAGTTATGTTCAGACAAGCAAAAAGGTTATGTCAAGTTGGCTTTCAATGGTATCATATCAGTTGCGCAAGCATTTTTTTGTTTCATCACTTTAGTCGTTGTAAATTTTATCAGTTTTAATTAATATCAGTCTTGCCACTATCATTTCTTATTGCTAGAACAGTTTTTCACTTTATTTTACACCATTATCATTTCATTCTCATTATATTTCATTGCTCTCGTGATTTTGCTCCTATCATTGTTTATACTTCATTAGCTTTATTGTTTATCATTAAGCTTAAACCAAATTAACAGTTATCTCCTTCGAATATGCTCATAAGCTAGACATGAATTGTTATTTTCCATCATTCATTTCGCTTTATAATTCCTGGATATTTCGCACTCTAATTCCAAATCAGTTCATTCGCATTGATTAATTCATTACATTGTCAATATGCCTTATATGCATTCGTGATGCCTTTGCGTGTGACGTTCTTTTCATCTCAACCAAATGTTTCATTCAGCAGAAACTGCCTGGTCAGATAGTGTCAGAGAGATATGACTGCTTTACCGTTTCTGAGACTGGTAATCGTCAGTATATACTGTAACTCTGTAGTGAACGGTTTCGCTATTGTAACTAAATCATCTAATAAATGTCTCAATAGGCTGAATTGTATAGGGTAACACTACGATTAGTTTATTTCGTCAAGATTATCCTGCGCCTTAATGAGAGATTTTTGTTAGGATTGGATTAACGGACATTTTCCTCATGGATTCTCTGTTTATCTAAGGGAGTGATTTGATTTCTTCACTTTTTGGTTCGGTCTGAAACTGCGTTTTCGGTTCCACTGCAGTGATTTTTTGCTCATTTTCGGAATGTCTGCAATGAGTTTGAATCTGCTCCTGTCTCAGTTCGAATAAGAATTAGTGAAAGAACGACACCCAATTTTTGTAGTTATCTGTTCGTGTTGGTCATTTCCGGAAGATTGTGAAATTTCTCCGTCTCACTTACGCTTTTATTTCTAAAGCTGAAAATATTAAAATGTATCGTTGTCTTCAGTTAGGTTCCTTTGCTTTAGCCAGTTGTAGTTATCTGTATTTTTGTGTTAATGTGTCGGTGAATATGTTTTTGTATGAGCTGGAACAGTTGTAAAGATGAGAAGCATTATGATTTGGTGAATGATGAGTGTACTGTATTTCATATTGCATTATCAGTGGCTCTGTCAAGTTTCGTATGTTGTTCAGTTTCTTCTTGCGAATGGGTATGAGGAGAGTTGATTGACGGTAGGATTACTCTTCTAGCTTCAAGCTTAGGCTATGATTGATGATTGGTTTTGCACTTTTTTTTGTACACTCACACACGACTCGCTTTGAATAAGACGGTTGATTTTATATTATACGCACGATTTTTTATTGAGGCCTTCAATGTTCTCGGCTTGATCTCACTGCTGGAGTTATAATGTAAGTATGTCTGAGTTAAAATGGTTGTTGACTGAATGCTATAATGCCACGATTTGCTGTTGACGTTAGCCATTCTGTGACAAAAATTTCCATAAGAGCCATCTTGAGGGTGAAGGAATTTGTCATATACGATGCGTAGTTGTATGCAGTTTCAAAATTTGCTTATTATCTTTCTTTAATCATCACGCAGAATATTGAATTGTTAGAATTATTTCGGTAGTTATAGAGCGCAACTGTTCTGCTGATCAATATTTGGCTGTTTCTTCATTTACCACTCACCTAGAGTTGTGGATTTTGCTGGGTTTTGTTTGGTTATATGATCACATGAAATGAACCGTTTTATTTGTTGAAATTCTAATGAATCCGAATGTATCTGTCACACAAGAGCATGATTTCATACAGCGCCATATTGTCATGAGCACTTCACAAAATTATCCATCCTAACTGTTTTCGTTTTTATTTTCAAATCCTTTTTCACCCAAACCAACACACACATTGCTTAAATTTGATTGCTTCTGAGTATTGTCATGATGTTACTTTTGATGTTCAGTTCCATTCGTGATAATTTCACATTTCACTCCTTGTATACCAATGCTTGTTCGTTTGATACTTTTCACATGCTATGATTAAGTGTTTAACTCAAAACGGCTTTGTCTGATAATCATTTTTAGTTGGTTTTGAATCGGCTTTGGAATCTCTTCTTTGTAGTAACGTCGTTCAGTATGGCTCGCTACCGCTCACTTAACTGTTTGGTTTCGTTGTGTGCATTCCTGAATGTGTTTCTGAGATACTCTCTGTGCGCTATTATGGGAATAAACCTGATGAATACTCACTGAATGAACACCTGTCGCAAATTGCCTCCATTTCGAGAGTTTTGTGTTTCCGAATCATTGATAATTTTGTGCTCAATGTTGTACGAAAGTTGTAGTTGTTTGCTGTTAGTTCGTAGTGTGATTATCGTTAATAATTTACTGTTCGAGGTATTTATGCCACTGAATCCTTATAGTAACATTTAGACGATTTCTTTGTGATTGTATCCTCTGATTTGATAATTAATTGAAACTTATTATGAGATCATCATTTGCGATTGCCACACGTCGTTTACCATATAGTTGAAAGGTTTTTTTGCGCTGTTTGATGCTGGCATTTCTGTAAGATACTGTGCGGATGAATTTCTTGATTATTGTTTTCTAAATGAAGCACCTACGAGATTGCGTTCTAAAATGTGTCTGTCAACTGAATCTATGTGTGCTAGTTTTAGTTCTATTTGGTCACATTTGACGCTTTTCAAATCGTTTTGTTATCGCCAAAGATAGGAGGCCTCTCTTTCAGTTCTAAATTTACGTGAAACATGTGTGGATGATTATGAATATTTTCAAATAGTTCAAGATTATGAAATCACCAGTTCTGAAACTTTCAAACTGTGGAAGAAATGCTCATCTACTTGTAGCCTAGAGGATGCCTTCTATTTGTTGAATAATCGGGTTGATACGATTGTTTCGATCACTACGCTTCATACCTATGATCACATTTTCCCTCATTATTACAATCAGTTCTCTTGATATGCTTGTATCAGTTTCGTGTGAGTCTTTCCCTGGCTTTCTGTATGACCACTTTTTGACTTTTTTATGACCATTCATCTATCACTCATGATTCCTATGTCATCATTGATAATCAGTATTTACTTCAACTGTTAATTTTTATTAACTTGGTTGAATTGATTTCTTATGGATCGCTGTCATATCATGTGCATTCTCTCTGATTCCAGTAAGCTTGCAAGGCTGTTTCTTGATTCTTTCCCGATAAGTGTGAATCTGAAAAGAATAGTCTTGAATATTTCTGTGGTTGATCTTGAAGAGTCATACAAATACCGCAGCTCCTGTTCTGCGGTATTTGCTCATCAGTCTGTGTAGTTCGTTTCATCACACTCGGTTGTGGTTGTCTTCTCATGTCTTTTCACTGTGAAGATTGTCAGTGTAGATCTAATGTTGTTGCTTAAGTTGCCTCCAATCGAGCACAGGGTGGGTGGGCGGGTGCTCGATTCCCCCACAAAATTTTTTCTTCATTCTCAATTGAAACTGCTTGCTTCTTGTTTCTATTGAAAGCAGTTCCTTGTTCCCAGTCTCAGTCTCATCTCAGTGAATAGTTTTGTTCTTCTTGGCACTAGGCATTTTGGAAGCAGCAAAATGCGTCTTCAATCGACTCGATGAACACAAATTCACCCCAATCACAAATCAGTACCAACACTACTAGCAACAGCATAAACAACAACTTGAACCATAAAACAGCAATCAACAACCAAACAACACTACAATCAGTGCAAGACTAAACAATCCCAAAATGAAACGGGAGTATTAAACCAACAGTGAAACAATCAAACGATTACTCTGGAATCACCCAAATTTGCACTGAAACGCTTGAAACGTTTGCTAATCCGATGGCTGGAAAACGATCACATTCCACTGAATAGGTATGGTTTGTTGAATACAATCGTTTTGAATATATTCGCTCTTCCTGAATGCAATGTTTTGTGAGTACCCACTCTTCCTGGCACCACCTTGAATGTGACCATCTGCTGTAAAGATGGATTATAAAAAAAGTAAATATATAACATAGAGGCGTAGAATTGTTAAATGCTAGAATGCAGTTCTGTCCATTAATCCCTTATGACTGAACAGTCTACGTAACGCTGAGGTAGAATGCTGAAATGCAATTCCGTCCGTTAATCCGATTATTCAATATCATCTCAAAGATAGGAGTTTACTCTGGAATCACCCAAATTTGCACACACCCAAACGAAAGTGGTTGAACTTGTTTGTCGACCGTAATCAACTCTTCAGGTTGTTAGCATCTTCTCTCCATGCAGTTTTCATATCACACTTGTCGCCTGCTTCTCACCGATCTTTCCTTGTCGACAGTTGGTGTCCTCTTTCCCGTGGGAAGAATCGAAAATACGAGCACAAACAACAAATAACAACATAAACGAATCAACAATTCAATGTACAGCACCAGATCATGATCGTGTTTCCCGTTGACGTGTCAAAGAGCAGAAAAGCATCGGAGTAGTTCTTTCGCATCAACTTATTTCCCAGCATTGGTTCGAGAAAGTGGGATGCACTATGAAACAGATTCATGCGTACGCTAACCGCGAGGGGGTTCATGTTGCTCGTGCAATATTATGATCTAGTAGAGGCACTATATCAGCGGGAGATTCCGTTTGAATGGGACAAGCTGAAAATATTCGCATGATTAATGATCGTTTGCTAACCATATGCGCAATGTGGGATATGGCCAGGATTGGTTGAGTTTGCAAAATTTTCTGATAATATCAGCAGATAAATGCGTAGCCTCCACTCAAAAACACCAGCACAAAGGCAGTACAGCTCTAATATGATCTCCACCTTTTATTCAAGCGCGGAGTTGCGTTTAGCACAATCCCTCTATATTGCATGGTCGACTTGAAATAGTGATCTAATGCCCTCTCACCATATATATTCTAAGTGTGCTAATTCACTCCAACTGGAAACATCCTAACTAAACGAAAGTGTTTCACCCTTTCTTAAACTTTTTGCGATGTATGGGAATGAGGAGCTTGTGAAATTGAAGTATGAAAAGAGCAGTGTGAAGGAGAACAGTTGTACGATATTCGAGCATTAATCAAGCCTTACTAAATGGCGGTAACGGGCTTAAGCTACTTTGCTTCATGAAAGTGCGCATAATTTTCAACCACCGTACGGAAACGTGACAACCAGATCAAAAATTAGCGTCGAAAATGGAAACACGTGAATGGGAATTATGGGAAAACAACTCTTTTTTATTCAGTATGCATTGTATTCATCGACTTCAGTAGTTCCAAACTTTGAAATGTGGGTTTTCATTGAATGACTGTCCATGAAATCAAACGGAGTTATTACGAAAAGAGCTCAAGTCGGAATTCGGAAATCTGATTGATTCACGATAGCCATTCGAAAATGTGCATATTAATTATCTCCAAGAAAGACAACAACGAAACAAGGACAGCGAGTTAGGGTAATGTTATAGGTATGCTCATTACGACTGATTTCCAAGAGTTGATTGTTAAATTGGATTCAGTGATACCCATCCTTCTCAAATTACCTGGACAGTTCTTACTATTCAAAGTTAAAACGCTGAAATCAGATAGCTTGATTGCATGATCAACACTTTGAATGTGAATTTGTTCAGCTGGTGCATAACGACGTGCCCATTTCAATAGAATCAATTTGCAGTGCTTCAAATGCAACTGGAGTTGACTAACTGTCTACAAAATTTCTTCATCACTCACAGCAACCGAATAACACGAGAGCACTGAGGAAGTAAATCACAAGTACGCGCTACACCTCGTTCAACATATCGCAATTGATTTTCTCGTAGTGTCACTACAACGAACGTCTAGTGGTTACTTGTCTGAGAATCGTTTAGTATCATGCATCCGTTCTACTCATTACTTCATATTGAACAGCAAACATTGACTTTACGTTTTCAAAACTGCATCCGATCAACATTAGTATCCTCGAAAGCGGTGTTGGGTTTTACTTATCAAAGTCAAAGGAGGAGCACATAAGAGTGCGAAAAGGTTATTCTCATTACTTGACCATTGCGCTTATTCTGCAAAACTTGTGATAGCAATCTATAATTATGATTTTGAAAATACTTCGTTTCCGGCTAAATTTACATGTATGCTTCAAGACGTGAAAACATATGCTAATTACACCGAGCATTTCCTATATGAACGAACTGTTATCTTCAGTTGTTGTGTTGTGTTGAGAGCTCAGTTATTTTTAGATTATTAGGTGTTACCGGAAGAAGGAACACAAAGATGTGACAAAATGAGCATCACAAGTATTACTATGCAATATTATCACCCTAACATCTCGTTTCGTCTAATGGACTTGGAATTTCTCTTACTGGATTAAGCACACTTCACTTAGCGTGACACTTGGACGCCATGGTGCGGCACAATAGTACACTCAGGATATTTCATCTGCAACAATTAACCGATCGAATGTAATATGCAAAATCTATCAATACCTGGACTCATTGCTTGAACATGCATCAGTCATGTAGTATACGGATCTCCGGAAAAGATGATAGGTACAACTACTCGTTTTTTTCTCATATCTCGTAACTTCACTTCAGAGGTACCACCACTAAAGGCAGAAACACTGCATTGCACACCTGATCGAAAAGAACGACGTTTGTACACCGAGGTTCGTTACGAGCACTGAATTTATGAAAGATTTATAGAAAATTGATCAATCAAGGACAAAATATCTTAAAATCCTTTTTGCATTCCTTTATGCTTATGTGCATGCCAACAACAAACGATTTCCAAGCATTTGATGCTCAATTGCTTTAATACTCATAAGTTCTTATGAATGAAAGGGAACAGTTATCATGTATGTGTGTTATTTCATTTGCTGCCTTACAGAATTTCGTCACTTTTCAAGTACATTCTTTCCACATCAACAGTGAAACGGTGTAAATATTTTGCATAATCCCTCATCTTCAGGGTTCTCGTCCGTGGAATATAACGCACATGAGACTAACATGCCGCCTGCCCTTGAACGCACACAAGCAACAAACTATTACTCAGTTATCAACTCGCATTTCATCCACAAACGGCCTTTTTAACTTCGTTGTCTTGACGATCAAAGGGTAATTTGCACCTGATCTTACACATGAACCCGAACTAACAATTCAATCTGAACCGCTCGGTAGGGTATGCAAGCCTGTTGTACTGTGAATTCGCACATTTACGGGATGAGTAGCTGCACGTGATTGCTGCTGATGGAAATGTTCTCTTATACCTGTGGTATTCGCACAGCGCGTGACTGCCCTTTTGTGGATTCTCTTTGTTGCCAGCCAGCTTCCAATGGTGTGATCGTTGTGCACCTCTACACATTCAGTTGGTGGTCTCAACACGTTCAGTTCAAGCTAACAACCGTCTTCGGTTTCGCTTAAAAAGTTAATTCACGAAATCACAAGCCGACAATCAGTCCTTATGTTGCATATGAAGTCTACGGTTCTTTGTTATTCATAATTTGCTGAGTAAGTCTTCGTTTATTATTTGAGGAAAGAAAATCAAAAACTCGTAGCTTTGGAGAGTCTCGTTCTCAATGGTAGAGGTGATATTATTTTGATTATTAGTTTGGAAATTTGTCGCCTGATTTTCTTTTTCAATTCAGTTTGGGACCAAAAATTTCGGGAGGGAGGGAGGGAAGGGTGAGGGGTGTTGTATGTTTAGGAGCGTGATTCAACTGCAAGCACCATCATCATCGTCTTGTTGCGAACGGCTGCTGTGAACGAGTGTGCTGTTGATGACATCTGATCCACTCATCATCGAATGTCCATCCAGTCGATCAATCGTTCGTATGTGAAAGGTGGCGATCGCTTCCCCCGCTCGTATACCACATTCAGTACAGTACGTCCAATCAACGTGCACAACGCAATCCAACCGACCAAATCAAAGTTTTTCGATCGGCGCAATTCGGCGTTCTCGGATGCTGCAGAAACGATGCAATACCCCCGGCAATATTCAGCTCAGTTCAAACTACCGATGTTCGCGTTTTCGGCTCGTCCGCATAGCCCGCCACCACTCGCTACTCCTTCACTTATGAATTCTAGACCCCTGAACAGGCTTCTTCATTCTCAGACTCCAACGTTTGTCTCTCGACTAAATCGCCTACGAATCACTCACTAAATCTCGGATAGGTCTCATCCACTGCTACGTTCGTTCACTGTCGTCTGTCGCTTTCGGTATCAACTCACCATCGCTCGTCGTTTCATTATCATCTGAATATGCTATCGTCGTTCTAACCACCTGCAACGCCACGGTACCACTGCATTAAATTCTTCACATACCATCAAAACCGGCAACAAACGGTCTGTCCATCTACATCACAGTCAATTCATTCTCACATACAAACCTATATTGATTTCCGAATTGGTTCATTTTCATCCTGTTGAATGTTATAATCTTGAAATTCCTTGTAACACCGTCGTATTAACAAAATAGCCCTTCTTCATCACAACAATCAATGTTAAAGTGACTTATGTCCATTGCATATCCAAAATCTGCGTTGAAATTTCCATGCAAATTATCGAGACCTCACCCTTCATTCAACCAAAATGCTATACGAGCAGTGCAACATCACTTGCAATTCATCACGACAATTTATGATTATCGACAAGTAGCATTTGTCATACAATAGCTCTAATGTTTCAAATGTAACTCAGTATCTGAATAGTATAACCGAATATCTCCGCCATACATAAATGTACATGCGGCAGCTCATACTCAGCAATCGTTCTGCTCATTTGAAACATCTTACTGCATCCACTTTCACAATCATGTCTGCATACGATCCACTATTATACATATTATAAATAACTCTTCCTAACGTTATTCCTGTTCAGTCCTTAAGCGTGATATACGTAACTCTTCATGCAGAGCATGTATCGCTCACCGTTTATTCATACTACTGTTTATCACAATTATCACTTCTGAACGTTTTAAATCTTCAAATTGAACAGTTCATGATATTATTTCACATTGTGCATGGTACTGCTTCACAAAATGTACATGAGTTTATACATTAAAAGCTATTCATTCACTACAATATTCAGCCAATATTGTCTCCAGTTGTCAACATACTACTAAACTTTACACCACTATATTCGCCTATATAACGCTCATTGTAGTTTACCGTAATGTTTACCGCATCCATCGTTTTAACGAACGTATCTTTCACACTTGTACATAGCATGTAAAATTGTACAACATAAAAAATCCACACATTTGTCACACATTGTCACTTTTACTCATTCAACACATTTTGCAGTGTACATAGTTGTATTCCATCTAATCCCATCCCAAATGTTTACAAATGTATACATATTCAGTCAGCTCTACATTGCTGTAACTCATTACTGCTTATTAACATCACCGTTTATATTCGGGTATTGTTCTTACTGTATCCGTCTAAGTATTTAATCGCTGTATAGTACCATTGTTATTTCACCTCTTCGATGCATGTGCTGCTATTCATCAGGTTTCGCATTTTCTGTGTATTATTCTGAACTTTAGTACTTTTGTATTCGACTATACCTGTAGTGTATCCTGAGGTGAAGCATTTGTACACTGATTACTATTATCTGCTATTTGCGTCAAATTGCTTCGTCAAAACAGTCCTGTTCGCTTATCTGAATTGAATGATCATTATTTTGCTCTTGTCTAGTCAATGATTTAGTGGTCTGTGCTGTTCCGGATAGTTTTTTAAAGAAATCGAGCAAGCGTTTCCGTCAGTTCCGTACTCTGTTTTGCGGGGATGTTTTCAAGGATTGCTACGTTTGCGATTGATGTAAATAAGTTGCATACCGCTTTGTATGACTGTGAATTTTCAAGCGAAACACGAACACCTACACGTTTAGTGCTACGGCTGCAGTTTGATAGAATAGGACTTATGTGATGGTGATATATGATTTATTTTCTCATCTGTTGTACGTACTAATTTGAAATTCCATTCGAATTTATCCACTTCGAGCATCTTTTTTTTCGTTGCACTTTCATTTCAAATCCGCCTTACTTGACTTTGGTTGTCATATGCGGGTCTTGTCCTGTTTTTAGAGATGGTCGAGTGCTACTAGAGTTTGTGGTAAAATCTTATCCGCTACTTGATTCTTCACTCATAACGAAGTGTTCTTTTTCATTTCACTTACTTATCGTTAATTATAATTTATCCACGATTCAGTTTAATGATTATCGATGGCTTCTGACTTCAGTTGATCTCGTAGACTAATTTGAAGTGATTCTACTTTTCGAATGGAGTTTTGCTCTGATTTGAATGTTTCTTTGCCATCCGTTTTTTCGGGACATTTTGACTTGCACTCACTCACATAACAATTGAATAATCCACTTTTGGATTTCGGATTTGAATAAATCGTTGGAATGTTTGATTGGCTTACTTATGTACCCTTCGAATCGCTGATTCTGAATATTAACAGGTTAACTGCTCTGTTGTTGCGTTCATGTTGTTTGTGAATGGGAGGAAGAGTGAGGAGCGCTTTTATTTCACCGGGGGATGGTATTGTCAACTGCTTGAATTTCAACTTGTTCTCCATTATTTTCTTATACTGTTTGCAGTACGTGTTCAAGTGATTGGCGTATTCTGTTAGCTTGTGGTGTAGGTTTTGTGTGCAATTGAAATAGCGCATGAAGATTCACTTTCTTTCAATATTCCTATGAATATCATTATCGATCGAGAATGCATGGATTATATCTTTTTGGTGGGTATTAGAAGTATTTGATGGCAAAATGTCGCAGTAAATTTAGCAATACATTATTCTGAAAGTGCACTTCGCGTAGGTACTGTAAGACCAAGAGGGTTAGTGACTAAGACGGCATGATGTCTATTGCCGAGTGGGTAGATGTAGGGAACATGAAGTAAAAGACGCATGAGGTTATGTGTGGACGAGTCCATATTCCGTAGTATCACGAACTGAAGCATGTCTGCATCATGTCAGGCTTGTACCAATTGTAATTGACTTGTTAGGACACAGGGTCATGCGATTGACGTAGGAAGGTGACTCTTTTTTCATTTCATTCTTGTTAGGTAGCAAACTGGGAGAGAACGTTGAGCAAAGAGTGTGTGTCATCTAGGTAGGGTTCGTTCAACGTTTCCATTCACTGTCCCACCTCATCGTCAAGCTACACACAATTAGATTAGATGACGGAATGTATGTCACATTTTGAATCAAAAGCAGTTGTGTTAAGTAGTAAGATACTGCTGAAGATTTGTTGTATACGTAGGCTGTAAGATGCTGCATTTTTGTTGGGAATTAGCTGAGTGATCATAGGACAAATTTGAGTATTCTTTAATGAGACGTATGACCCTGCAGTTGTATAAATGTGTTTGTATTGTATCAGGTTGACTGCATGGTTCGTCAATAGATAGAATTGGTATCGATCTTGATGTGCAATATTTAGTTGACACTGAGATTTAGCTTTAATCATCTGAGGGGTTCCTATTCTTCTGTTATCAGTACATGACTGTATGGAGTCTATTTCTTCGGCTGGGATTCCGTAGGAGCTTAAATAGAAGTTGGGAATGCTTGAGCTTGCTTAATGCTATATGCCAAAATGGTTTCATCACGTGGTGAGAGAGTCGTAATCGTACTTTATTTCAATTGAATGAAGGGAAAAAGAAAAATGAGGCTGGTTATTTGACTGTGCACTTGGTATTTATTTGGGAAAGGACTATGGTCGATAATGTGTTGCGAATATCAGTTGATGCAATCTTGAACATACTGCAAAGATTTTGTACAAATATGGAACACCAATTTTTACAGGTCTGTTGAACTTTAACCCGTAGTCCATCGTCAATGCGCTAATCTGAACATAAGCATTCTTGTTGCTTCTTTGCAATCAAATTCATTTGGAATATTCCTATTATTTGGAGCATCTTACTCATAATACAATGGTGTTACTGTACAGTACTGAGGAGATCGTTCATAAGTAGAGAGTGCTCGAACACGTGAAAGAATGTTTTTTTTTTCAATATCTCTTACCTATGTTTTGGTGGGCTTGAAGGGTAGTAATTGTGAAGAGTGACATGGGTTTTGAAGATCACCTTGGACATTATGTCAAAGACCAGCTTGGATACTATAATAACACTGAATGAATGCTATCCGATACGTTCCCAGCATCGATGTTGAAGAAATGTGAATGAGGCATATGAAGAGATTGCTCAATTGAATGTCGCATTGTGTTCCACAAAATATTTGAATATTTCAATGACATCTGAAAGGCTAGACTGTGAATAACCTCGCAAGTACGGGCAGCATTGAACGATCAGTAATTTGTAAATAATTTGCACCCTTACGCTACAAGAGCTTGCATCAACTATGTATTCTAATTCGGAATATTCGCTAACGACTATTATGCACATCTTGCAAATTCATGATTACGCTAACCTCCAAGCAGCTATCTCCCAAGTCATCGCAATGTAATCTGGTACCTTATCCTGCCTCTATACAAACTTCAATATTCTCTCATTACGTCTGATTACTTTTTTATTTAGGCGTTTAGACAACTTTTACATAGGACACAGGGTCATGCAACTGTTTAGGAAGGCAATTTTTTACATCTTTATTCTTGTTAGGTAGGAGGTTGGACGAAAACGTTGAACGAACTGTGTGTGACGTTTAGTTAGGGTGAAATGTTCAGCCTTTTCTATCCCTCCATCTCTCATACAAATAGCTTCCATAACTTGATTCTGTCTGATACTGTTATTTCTGAATCTTGAGCAGTTGTTCTAAGTAATGAGATACTGCTTGAGATTCCGTATATACGTAGGCTGTAAGATGCTGCTGTTATTTTCGGGATTACTTAAGCAATCGTAGGACGACATTAAATATTCTATTAGTGACACGTATGACCCTGCAGATCTTTCAGTGTTGTTCGTATTGTTTAGGTAGATTAGGTAGATTGTTGTTTGCTGGACATGTTCAGATCCGGCCAGCCCTTCTTGTGATCTAGCTCCAATCCGTGTACGTGACTGACATGTGAGAGAACTATTGAGGAGCCCACAGTGAGGTATTTCAATTATCAAACTCAACATCCATGCAGATTGTGGTATTACAAAGATGAAAGTTTGGCAGTCATGGAGATTTGAAGAATGAGGGATTGACTGATATTGTGTCCGGTCTGAAAGAACCGAATAAGATTTGTTCTACTCAAAAATCATCAACATTCACTATGAACACCTCAAGCAAATGGAATGACCGATCTGAAGCTGAGTGCGACTGAAATGATTATGAATATCAGCAATACGAATGATTCTATCAACAAATTACTCTTATCCCCTACGAATCGATCTCAAACTAATACATATTCGGTAATGAAGGCATGACATTAGCACTGATAATTGCTGAGAGGTGATTATATTCTGATCAATTTGATGTTTTTAAAGCAGATAAACGTTTTCATCTGCAAAGTGGAATTTGTTGAAAATTTGCCTCCAAACAGTGTTTCTACGGATGTTTTGTATTATGGACTCTGTGTTTGACTCTATCATGCTTCAAGCTTGATAATTGACCAATGACTTGCACACCTGGACCAATGACTGGACTCTGACCAATGACTTGAATACCTTCGCTAATTTCCTCACTGTTTTAATGATAATGGAAGATATGTCGCAACTAAATGCATAAAACAACTACGTTTTTTTTCACTGTTCCCTCGTTTGAAGTTTGTGCTAATACGAAACACTGTTTGGAGACACAGCGGTGGGAAGAGGAGGGTCTTTTTTTCAAAAACTAACAAATTTTCAGCACTTTGTGGATGAAAACATTCTGTTATGCGTTGTAATTTAATTTTCAAGTACGCCTAGTGGACTGAAGTGATTAGAAATGTTCGATTGATGGTGCTGTGATTGACCAGAGTAGAAGGAAGAGCTGTGCGAGTAGTGTGCGGGAATCGTCGAGAAGTCATTTGCCGCAGATTTCAGTGAGAACATCTAGGAATACGTTTTGATGACGCGAGTGAACGCTGTGAATTGTGATCTTTTATTTCATGTCGTCTAGATGAAGCACTTTATTGTGTAAGCAGTTCGCTATGTTAAGGAGCAAAACACCTCGCTTTTATTCTTAAGAGAATTCATTTAAGCTGTCATTGTGTGGAATTGTATGGTTTTGGGATAGGGCATTTACTTTTCAGCGATCATTTCTCGTCTAATTCTCGCAGCTTTTTGGAATAAATTTTGGTACCACTTTATAAGCAATTTTGGAGATAATTTGTCGACACTTTTGGAAAACATTTTGGCTCGGATTCATTTTAGAGATGATATTTTTGGGAATATTTTGTTACTACTTTTGGAAATGTTTTGAAGATGTTTCAGGATTATTTCTGTGATATTTTGGCAATGTATTTCGTGATAAAATTTCATGACATTTCTTTTTCGATCATTTCAAGTCATCATTTTGATCCAAATAAACTCATTTTTTGGTCAATTTGTCGTGTTAACAATACGCATTCTATGACAACTCAAACATTGTATCATGACAGCATCACCTGATAAAGATATATAGTCGAGGGGCTTTCATGGATGTCAATGACGAAGACACTAAAAAGTTCGAGTGAAGAGTGATATTAAGGGATAATCTGATGATCATTAGATGTGGGTACCGGACATACTCCTTGGAAAGTTGTCAGGCGAGAAGGATTTGGCTCTGGACAGTAGTTAAAGCACATTGTTTAATAAAAACTGTTTCAAAGATTTTTCTGCAAAACAATCGTCGGGATACTCTTCAGCCAATAACTTTCAACAGGCAAGGCTTCACTCCACTTCATGAGAGATCTCGAAATTAAAGTGAAATAGCAGTACCAATTTATCAGTTACCTTCCACTGACCCTATACATTACTATAGAAATATCGGTACGTTCAAGCCCACCGTCTTCTCAGGTTTGCCCCAAAACATATTCAAGTATGTACACCTTTCCATTGTACAGAATCTCTGCTTTCTAAAAATGAAAAGCTCGCTTGAAAATTCCGCCTCTGCCACGAGATATAGCTATGTTTCTGATGCTGTAGGGCTTGGCACATTCAAACTTACCGTACCCTCAGCTTTGACCACTAACATATCAATTTCTTCACACAAGTCGATCGAGCAGAATCTCTGCATTCAGAAAAATATATATTTTGTCGGGCGATTTCACCTAGTTGAGGAGCTACATTTTTAGAAAGCAGAGATTCTGTACAATGGAAAGGTGTACATACTTGAATATGTTTTGGGGCAAACCTGAGAAGACGGTGGGCTTGAACGTACCGATATTTCTATAGTAATGTATAACATGCATTGATCTATAGTGATCAAATGCATATCATTGAGCACCTCAGCGCCAGTTCAGACAGCTTCAATCAAATAGCTGTAGCTCCTCAACTAGGTGAAATCGCCCGACAAAATATATATTTTTCTGAATGCAGAGATTCTGCTCGATCGACTTGTGTGAAGAAATTGATATGTTAGTGGTCAAAGCTGAGGGTACGGTAAGTTTGAATGTGCCAAGCCCTACAGCATCAGAAACATAGCTATATCTCGTGGCAGAGGCGGAATTTTCAAGCGAGCTTTTCATTTTTAGAAAGCAGAGATTCTGTACAATGGAAAGGTGTACATACTTGAATATGTTTTGGGGCAAACCTGAGAAGACGGTGGGCTTGAACGTACCGATATTTCTATAGTAATGTATAACATGCATTGATCTATAGTGATCAAATGCATATCATTGAGCACCTCAGCGCCAGTTCAGACAGCTTCAATCAAATAGCTGTAGCTCCTCAACTAGGTGAAATCGCCCGACAAAATATATATTTTTCTGAATGCAGAGATTCTGCTCCAATCCCAGATTTACATAATATATAGTCACTGAATTATGAGGCTAATTTATAAGGGTCTGTAAAGATGGATCTAGTTTAACTTGGCAAGAATTTTTCCCGACACTGGTTATGTGGAATTGCGCAAGCGAAAACCTGAGATTGAGTGAGCATCATGCGTGCAGAGAAGAGGAGGGCTGGCTTCTTCGTATGTTCCCAGGCAAGAAAGCTTAATTGCACCACAAAATGAGAAATAGGTTCGCGAACTAGGCCATTTCTGAAAGCACGCAGTCTTACTCGATGAAGTACAGCCAGGATTAGGGATGTACTGTGGAGCATAGGTGATAGGTGCATTGAAATGCTCAATATCGGGTGAGAAATCTGAGTTGCGATGCCGCAGACTATGAAAAGCATGAGCGTGGCAGTAGGTCTCTGAATGAGCCGCTGGAGGGGTGTTTCAGCGCGAAGTTGTTATGCGGCATTTTTCTTTTTCGTCACAAGCAAAAATCCATTCGGAGCAGCAAACATCGAGAGATTTTCCCCTATTCACTCGCTTAATTTACGGTGCTCATCGAAGTGCGCACGCGGCAGTGAGGTTGAATTTTTTTCTTGAGTTTTCAAAGTGCTTCATCTGGAGTTGATGTCGAGGTTCTGAAACAAAAACCCGCAACTGCGATTTCGTTCAATTAATGAAATCAAACTGATCGTTCCATTAGTCAATTTCCGTGCGAAACAGTTTCAGCAAAAATCTTCTTTGCGCTGCCTTCAAATGTCAACAAATGAGTGCAAATGTGTAAATATACGTAAATAAATGGTCGAAAGGACAAAATGAACAACACTTACGCGATCAAACCATTAATTTTGATTTTATTCAGTTATCCCTTATCAATCAAACGATTTCAGTGATTATAAAAAAACGGCGCTGCAACTTTCACTAGAATCATTCCATGAGCAGCGAGTTTATTTCATTTTCGATGGATTAGGTAGGCAAAAATCTTGAAATCGAGGCACACTGTTTGTTCATTATTAATTCACCGAAACACGACTGTTTCAATTCCAGGTAGCAAGAGCATTCGCGACAACCCAAATACAATTAGACATACCAGCAAAATAATTGACCACAAACGCAACAGATGAAAACAAGAAGTGATCACTGATCACAGCTCAATTTTATTCCATTTTCCCTAGGTTCGAGTGAATGATGGAAGATGTGGTCGTTCGACCACGGCTCATTTATTATTGCCCTAAACTGAATCACGGTTAAGATCCTTTAAAATCAAGGTTAAAATCAGATCAAATTTAAGTCTCGTTAACATAATAATTACAATAATCGGAAACCATAAAGAACACAGTTTCAATTTAAGACACGTTCAATCATTCCATAGTAGGGCTATGTCAAACTCGAACTACGTCAAATTAGCTTAAAGACGGAACTAATTGAGTTAAGTCAGAGTATAGTGAAACCTAAGGTTACACTAAGTCCAAATCAAGAGTGTGCCAACGTTCCGTATCTCCTAGTTTCCATATGAACGCATGTCTAAGTTTATAGCTTCTAGCGGAAAAATCCAGTGAGCGCCATAAGGCCTTCAAATTCTAAGGTTGTGATCTGGACACTCGCAAGGATATAGCTCTGAAAGTCTGCAAGATATTACTTAGACACTGACTTCTTAAAAGCACATCAGTTCGACAGTCTGCAACATCGACAAACCTAAGACCGAAGAGACTTAACCTGAAGATAGCAGCTTACAGATAAGCCAAGTTTCTGTGTATATGCGAAACAATGAATACCCAGCTCAACCTCAACCTCGGATGTGAGCTCTCTGAAATTATCATCTTTTCAGAGCACAGGTACTGTTTTCCAAACATCCTGGGACATGATGGTCTTGGAAGTCCTCCCATCTGCATGAATTTTTCAAGGTGACTCAGTATTTTAATGCCACCAACGAGAGATAACAATTATACTGGCAGTGAAAACAGAGATTATTTCTGAGATGTTGTATGAATGCACTATGGACGCAGCAAATAGATAAGCTTCGGCGAGTAACCACAAACACCTGAGAGATTTCTCCCTATAACGCATTTAGCAACATTGAAATGAGTGAAACGATTTCATATGTGCCAGTCAATGGTCAACCCGATCATAATTCCCCCCTGTTAAGAGAAAGTGCGCACAGTGAGTCCGGGAACCCTCGTTACCTGAGCAAATGCCCGAAGGCACTACTCAGGCCAACTTACGCGCAATTCCCTATCCCCGGTCAAATCGGCGCCTTTCCCGGGCCGGGAACGCCCTTATTATATTTCGAAGATGAATGATGATGATACCCGGGTAAGCATCATCAACATATATTGAGGCATTTCTCCCCGATTCGCCGAGACTGCCGGTAGGCGGGGAACGCCTGTCGCATTTCCCTAAACCTAGCCCCTCTTATCGGCAGCTCGACGGGTTGGGATCACCCACGCAACCAAAATTTGCTTTTTAAAAGTGACCATTGACCGCACACATGATATCGCTTTCAACTCAATTCATCTGTTCCTAAACAGCATCACAAGAGAGACGTTCTTCGAGTCACCAGTCAGCGACTCGACTCTTCAGGTGAGTGGTCCAGGCGAACTTTCCAGACCTACCGCTACATCCATAATACTCTCCATACCCCTACTTTCTTGCAACTCAAATTTCGATGACACGCCAGTATACCCATTACCTCTGCTAGTGACATCAGCACCCACCCCTAATCCAACTTTCTCCGAACAATACCTGTGCTTTTAAAAAATTGACCAAATCAAAGAGATCATTTCTAAGTCTGAGGTTTGCGTAGGTATTTGAAGTCGGGTACATACTACGAAACTACACTCATCCGTATGCTACATGCCTATAACTGAAACAGCAAGTCAACCGACAGTCAGGTGTATTAGAGAATAACTAATTAAACGTCAGCTGAATTGAAAAAGAGCTCAAGATAAGATAGATTCAAAGCAAACTCAAACCTAATCATGACTGGGAAAAAGTAAAGCTCATTGAAAGTAAAGTGAATTAAAGTACAAGATGAACCAAGTCAGGTTGAACCTAAAGTCAATCGAACTGATTCCAAGCCTAAGCCTTATGTTGATATCATGTTCCTAGTTTACAACCGATTTCAATGTAAGTATCAATAATACCCTCACGTAGAAATAATGACGCAATAACACATCAAATATTATCACACATCCCAACATTTACAGAATACGAGCAACGAAACATTTGTAAATGAACAATATTTACATCATAATACAACAATGCAATTATATTTGCAAATAAATGAATAAATAAAGTGTAAAGCACACAAAAAAGTGGTCATTGACCACACTCAATTTTAATTCCATTCTCTATGTGAAAGAAATTCAAAAATAGAATGGTGCCATCTTTCACTCTCACTGTAAACTCATTTGTTCTGGACCTACATTAACCAAAAGGGAAACCTAAGAATGTAAACGAAAACAATGTTTAAATCTTTCAACTGGCCTGGCGCTTTGGTGCGCTTATTGCTGGACTGTGATATAATATTTCCATGTCGTAATATTTGTTGAATGTTGCTGTAACATTGATTGTTATATTGGGTTGATGGTTCCTCTTCTTGCATTGATAATTGTATTGTTAGCCCTCTTGTGGGCCATCGAACAGCTCTTCATATGTTCACCCTCTTGTAGGGCTGTTGAGCATCTTGACATCCAGATTTTCCTCGAAAGAATTCCGATTATCTTTTGAAATAACTGAAATAATATAATAATTGGCTGGAATTTACTAACATCGTAAATTATTCCAGCTGCATCTTGTCCATTTGTCGTTACCATCACTTCTTTCGGATAAAATATTCGGATAAAATATTTCCATGTCGTAGTATCTGTTGAATATTGCTGCATCATTGGTTGCTATATTGGGTTGATTGTTCCTCTTCTTGTATTGATAATTGTATTGCTAGCCCTCTTGTGGGCCATTGAAAAGCTTTCCAAATCTTTCCCCTCTTGTAGGGATGTTGAGCGTCTTAGCCATCCAGGTCGGCCTAGAAAGAATTCCGATTATTTCTTGAAGTGACTAAAATAATGCAATAAATTGGCTGAAATTTACTCACGTTGCAAAACATTGCCTTTACATGTTGTTTACTCGAAACTTCGCACACGCATCACATACACAGTCTCGCTCAGCACCACGCATACAAATGGTATGAATGAATGTATTGAGAATCTAATGAACTGAACCACAGAACAATGTGTACAATCGATACTGATCAAAATCACGCAGTAACAGAGCAATCAGCAGTGGTGGCTGTGAATAACAGTTCCGCCTTCGTGATCATTTTGATTAGCGCTCATACATAACGATGAGAACTGTATTTTGATCTGATGGCGACGCATTGGTATCAACTTCCAAATAAGCGATAAAAAAGTGACCCTATAAGTGAGCATGATGGTTGGATTCGAAAACATATTGTTACACGGCAAAACTCCAGAGGAAAACATTAGAAAATATCAAATTTCCATCATTTTCCGATGATACATTTGAAACAATGAAAAATGTTCAAAAAAATTGAAATTTCATAATATCTAACACGAAAGCATTACAATAGGAAGACGAAAACGCTAAAATTTGGCATTTCAATTATCAACAAGACGTATCTCGTCTTCAAAACGC